>JANHGL010003517.1:82632-189447 GCA_024611195.1 Ceyx melanurus | reverse complement strand
TGCCCTGCGCCGGGGAGGAGCGGGCACCCGCTCGTGTGATGCGTGCACGCGTGTACCGGCGGCGGGGTCGCCCCTGCGGGAGCGCGGCCGGGGGTAGATGCGAGCGAGAAGGTGTAGGCGGGATGTGAGCAGGTACTGGCGATCTGCGGGTCGCGTTGAGCGGCGCCGAGCAGGGCACCCGCTCGGCAGCAGGGCTGTGCGCTCGGGCAGAGCAGGGCCCGGAGGTCAATCAGAGGCGGTGATCATATCGATTTGATTGCTGTCTGCGCTCGCCACGGTGCTGCCTGGTGGGGTTTGCTGGGGGCTGGTTGCGTTCTCGGGGATTTTTTACTTTTTTTTTTTTAGAGTGGAAGTGGCGACGTGAAGAGACAATTAGTGTTGTGTCTGAGTGGCGGGGGTGGGGGGGCTGCAGGGACAGCCAGCCTGGTGGGAGCCTGGGGACCACAGATTAGTTCTGTCCCAGGGGTGTTTCCCAAAAACACAGACGGGGAAAGTTTCTGTGATAAAGTCCCATGTCTTCGCCTGCTGTTTGTAGATAAGGTATATGTTTATTAAGCTAATTTAAATAGCCTTCGGCACACGAGCGACACTTTGTTCCTGCTGTTTTCCCTTACCCTCATTTTAACACTTTTGGTATTTCCGTCTTCGGTGCTGCTGGTGAGGGCAGAAGAGTTTTATACAGTCCCCAAACATGATTTGAAGCCCCAAAATTAACGAATTTCCCTTTCCGTATTCGTGTAATGGAGTAATTTTGAAACCTGTTTTGAGACTTCGACTTGACTTGACTTGTTTTATTGACGTGCTTGTGCCCACTCATTTAATTAAGCCATTATACCATAAAGTAAATAAGAAGAATGAATGCGAGATATGTGCGTGTAGTCTGCCATTCTATACAAATATTTCCCTGGAAAAGACACTTTAAAAAACTTCTTTTCGGCACATGACGATTCGTTGGTGAGATCTTACTGCAGGTTTTTCTTTTGAGCCAGGATATTTTGCATGTTTCTGTGCTCACGACGTTATATGCGCGCTACACTCGGAATATAAACAGCAGGTATACCTAGCAGCTCTTTCTAGTAAAACTAAGGAATAATCTATTTATAGTGAGTACATTTAAAAGAAAATAATGAGGTCATTTGGAGTATGCTGCAGTTTGAAGTAGCTCGACACCTGGCAGAAACTACATACGCATTTTCTTCAGACTCCACGCTATCCATAACTTTTCCTTCTAATACATTCTTGTGTTAAGTGAGAAAGGCTGTTTGTAAAACAATCCCCTGGCTCGTTCCAGCGTTGGGTGAAGCTGATCCTGTAATGGCATTTTGTTTTGAACAGTTGCTGTAGTTGAAGTTCCCTCATAAGGTAAGGTGGCACTGGGTCTGAAAGGAGGTCCAAATGCCACATTTATAATTAGACTGCCAATTCAGCACATTGTATCTATTGCTATACAGGGATATACTGCTGTGTCTGGTCTCTCAATAGACTGTATTCAGAATTAGCCAATTCAACCGCTTCGACTTTGGAGTCAAATTTAGAATAGGCAATGAGAGAAGGAAAGGAAGACAACAATAATGCTTTCTTTTTTCCTCGGCTAGCTATTAAAAGCCAAAGAATATACGGAAACCGAACCAGGCGCTGCGCTGGGAATCAATGCACCAGGCGCAGCCTGGCCGGCCTCGCCTGCAAACCCCTTCCGAAGCGCGCTTCTCCGGGGGGAGGGGAAGGTGAGCCCCGGGCAGCGTTCCGAGCGCCGCTCTCCAGGCCGCGTCCCTGGCCGCCGCCGGCCTCCTGCGGCCGGGGGGGGCTCACGGGGGCCGGAGGCTGCGGCGGCCCCGGCGGGGAGCAGCCTCGTCCCGGCCGCGGGCCCCGGGGCGATTCGTGTGGGGGGTGGCCGGGCCGTCGGTAGGGCTCCCCCCACGTGGCGGCTGCGGACCCTGCCCTCCCAGGGACGCCGGGCCGTGGGCTCCGGCCGTTGGCTCCGTTCCCCGCCTCGGCCCTGGGATTACGGTTCCCGGCTCCTCGGCTCCTGTCATACTTTTGTTTCGCTCACTCGGATTTCTCCGGCCTCCCCTCCTAGAAGTTTAATTCATTCAGCGGTGAGAATGCAGGAGGCCCTTTGGTCTGCAGGCTCGTATCCTCCGCTAAACGCATTATTTTCTCTCTCTTTCATGTAGTTCGGTACTCTGTTTCAGTACTGCTGCGATCTGGGCCGCGTCAAAGCTCACTTCGTTCCCTTTCTGCCAGACCGTAGGGCGCAAAGTAGTGCCATGTGCACACGCATAGGATGAGGGGAGCGAGACAGATGGCTGTCGCTCCCTGCACGTTATTGATTCTCTGCTGAACTTATGTAACACTGCCGCCGTTTTCCCTCTTAACGTTTGCACGTTGGGCAGAGCGAGAAGAGGAACAAAGCGGAGCCCGTCAGCTCTCCTCAGCGGGCTGCTGGTGCCTGGCCTCTAGAAAATAATGTCCAGAGTGAGTTGCCTTCACTTGGCGATTTGATTTTGTTCGCAGGCGGGAGCTGCCGCTGCTCTTTCCCTAGCCACTGCCTTTTAATATGTGGCCAACAGCCGTTTGTGGTCACTTCCAGCTGAACTTCTTTTGCTCAATGGGAAAAAAAAAATCATCCCTTTGGATGTGATTTTGGCTGTATTTTTAGTCAGAAGTATCCATGCATATCTGCATTTCTTAGAGGCCTTGGAATAGCTGGTGGTAATAAGGCCAGAACTTTGCACAAAACCAAATAATTTTGTTGCTAGTGGGTATAAGAAAGTTTCTTTAGTCGTGACCTTATATCTGGTAAAGACTGTAATCACCTTGGGAGATACCACTTCAGGAAGCATATCCATTAATCTTTTACACTTGGTTTGATTTTCCCCTTAAAAGTGTATAGATCACACTTAAAAGGCTGCTGTCAATTTATTTATTTCTTTATTTACTTAATGGAGCACAAATTATTTGGGAAAGAGAAGCTGCACTTTTCTTTACACCCCACACAATGGCTGATGTATATTTCTTTTTCCATTGTGTGACTTTAAAGATCAGCGGGCTGGTTTGGCAAAGGTTTTGTGCAGTGACTAATGTTTTAAAAGTTATGTAAATAGGGGTGTTTGAGTATATATAAGCTACATCGACTGCAGTGATACTGTGACACATTTTTGAAACATTTCAGTTAATACAGTAAATCACAGAGACAGAGCTTTGAAACATATCTGCATGATGTCAGAACCTGGGAGAGAAGCACTGCTTTATGATGCAGTCAGTAGTTCATATACAGCTTATTCATCAAGTAGCAGCACAACACAAAGGTGCACATTTCAACTTTATGCCTTAGTAAACCAATTGCTATTCATCTCTTCCAATGTCATTTTTATTTACACCGTTGTCTATTTTTTTTCCTTAGGTAGAGCATCATGAAAGGGAACTTTAGGCAACTGGTTACCAAACCACAGAAACTGAATTTCCTTTTATTTTCTATGAACTATTCAGCAATTTTTTTTTTAGACACACAGTTCTCCCACAGTATTTATTGATGGATCATTACAGGCCCTGGCTCCATATGGTGAAAACAGCAATATATAGTAAAATCCTCTCATTAGTAAGGCCGTGCGCTGCACCGGCCTGATGTCTGTATGAAATACGTGTATATTTAGATGTAGAACTGCACAGAATGGAGAGCTCTGATTGCTGGAAAGCAGCTGATTTCTACAGTGATAAAACTCTGTAATTGCACCTTCCAAAGCCTTTGCAGCACACAAGTAGGTATTATTTTAAAACATTATTATGTGGCAACAACAAATACTTGCGACATCGTTGTAAAAGATTTTCTGCCTGTTTTAGTTGACTGTCTTTCAGAAAGTCTGGAGTTCTTTGGCACTGTGAGACAGCTACACTATCCATCGTATATTCAAGTATTCAGTGAAGTTTTAAATAATTCTCTTTCAATTAGTACAACAGGAACCTGAAAAAATGGATTTTCTCTTAAAGAAACAAGAATCAGTACATAGACATTTCCTTCCTCCTCTTGTGTGTTTTCAAATACTCCTATCAGTTTTGTGTTTACTGTTTTGTCTCCTTAAATTAGGAAGAAAGAAAACAGTATTCCGAATTTGAAAACCATTGCTTGGAAATTAATTTAATCAACTATTTCTTGAGCCGTGTGAATTGGAAAGAGTAATATAAACCTGGCTGTATTGGTAAACTGGGTTAATCGGAGTCATTCATTGATAGTGGAGAATAAATACCAACTGATGGGTTTTTGAAGTCAGGCGAAACATTCCATCAAGTTAATGTGTTTAAGGGTATCATATCAGGGACAGACAGGTACTAGAAGTGATAAAAAACAGATAACCTGCAACAAAATGATTTACAGATGGGTCATTATCTCCTATAGAGAGGTTACAAAGACCGTGTTCTTTATAAAACAGAATGTCATTCTGTAGAGCTAGGAGAATTATCTAAAGAGTCTGAATATTTAATATGTTTTTTTTCTGAGTGACTAGCAGAATTTGTCAAAGCAAAATTTTTTAGCCTTCTTACAGGCAGCATATTCACGTAGCATAAAGCAAATGGCTGGGTTTGTTTTTTAAGTGTTCTTTATGCTTATTTTACCTGTTTGATAACACGAATCTTCAGAAACATTTTGCTTCTTCCAGTATGAACTTTGTAGTGCACACATTTAAAATATGCACAAAGGTGTTACGTACAAATTAAAAAAGAAAAAAAGCTGGAAAGTTTGATGTTAGTGACTGAATAGATTTCAAAACCCGTTTCGTGCAGCAAGTGGCCAAGTTGCATCTTTCCTATCTGTAGTAAGACATGTAATTTAAATATATTTTTTTTCTTTCTTCTCAAGCTAGGCAGGAAGGTGTACAGTCAATTGTTTTTCCAGTCTCTGCTAGACTGACATCAGGCATCAGGAAACTCTAAAACCTCAGAGGTGCAGTATTGATTTCATTCCGAACTGCAAATCCTTCATATCATTGCTCCAAATATCTAACTTTACACCAATATTACCCATTCTTTTTATAGTGACACCATGCTTAGTAAAAAACTTCTAAGCACCGAGGTCAGGTGTTGAGATTGGATTCTAGTCTATTTTTTATGAATCAGATAAAGATTTCTGTGCATGAGACCGTATGTGAAGATGAGAGAACAAGAACATTTCCATATCAAAGGCAATATATCTGAGGCTGCACAGTAATTAAAATGCAGTGGTTTGGACTCTGTGCACTAGCACTTAGGCAGAGCGTTGTCGGGCCCTTGTGCAGCATGCAGGCGGTTGTGCCTCGCATACTTCTAGAAATATACTTATAATTTTGTACAAACATTTATGCCAGTCCACACTTTTCTGTGGATAATTTGTATTTCATCCAAACCATTCAAAGTAGAAGTTATTTTTTGAGCAACCCCCTCATTATGGCTTTTGTGCATCAACTATTTTTATTCTGGTTGTTTGTATTTCCTCTTACCAGAATGATGGCTTGTTTATAGTCGTGTTTTTTTGTGTTTCTCTAAGACCCCTTCCATATACCACTGAAATATTTTACTACTCGCTTGAAATATCTCCCATTAGAAACAAAAATGCTACTATTCTTTCTAGATTTATTGAAGATGGTGTGATTTCTCACATGCCACACTTTATGGCAAATTAAATGCATGTGCTGGAACATCGTATTTTTAATGAAACAGTATGTATTGACTAAATCCAACTAACTGTTAACACAACACAAGGAAAATTAATACATGACTCAAGGGCCTGCTGAAGTGGGAACACTGACATAAAATACAGCAGGTTGCTCCCTGTCTGGATACTGTGTTCTGGACTGCATGTGAGTGGTTCTCGAGGAGGCTGCCCCGGTCAGGAGCTGTCCCGGAAGGGCTGCTCTTCAACTGTTTACTTCCCAAACTGCATTGGGCAGTGTCCCAGTGCGGAGGAGGCAGAGTGCTGCACATTCCCTCCTTGCTCTGAGATACTTGCCCTGCAGAGCCTCCATCCCTTCACACTCCAGAGCTACAGAGGTGAAGGGATGAGAAGTCCCCTCTCGGAATGCAGAGCGTTGTGTCGTGGCCATCTCTCCAGCTGCCGGCGCTTTGCTCTGTCTCAGATGGCAGCTGGTGAATGCCCCTGTTCTGAGCTAGCACATCACACCTTCAGAGCTTGTTCTGAGTGCTTTCTGCATCTGTGTTCTTGTGGATGGCCTTGTTCAACTCAGTTCCTGGCCGTTTGTGGTTAGTTAAAAACCCATGGTATTTTTGCACAAGTGTGGGGGGGTTAACCTCAGTGCCATGGCCTAATTCCAGCTGAGATAGTCTATAGCTGCCCATCTACATTCTTCTTGCAGTTTTAACTGGCTCAGTTAATCCTCACTTCCCTTCCTAAATGCAGTGGAATACTGTGCTAAGGACACTTGCAGCATTTTACCTCCAAAGTACCAAATCCAGCTATGAAAGTCGTAGGTGAAGCTAGATAACCAATGCCATTTTTTGAGCTTGCTGGATGAGAGGGGTGCCACGTGACTGACTGACTTATCATTATTAGAGTTAACACTTTGAATAATTTAATATACATGCTATTTGAATGTTTAGCTCGTTCAGAGGAATATTTTGATATCGTTTGATATGTGACAGTTGGCATAAACCAGTGGAACTGGATTTACTAAGTGCAAGGGTGCCATGTTGCTCTAGCCACAGGTTCATTCTGTGGGTGCTGATGCATTTTCTTCTGGGTTCAGTGGAAAGACCTTTCTGTGACTGTGCTGGGAGGGAGGCTGCATGTGAAGGCCACTGGAGTCCTTCAGAAAATAACTTACTTTCATTTGGGGTGGAATCAGGTTCATCTACATGACGTTGCTTATGGCTCCATAGCTAATCTTCCAGTGGCTCTCCTGGTGTGGTATATATAGGATTCTGACTGCTGGATTTCTGGAATGGCAGAGGCTGGGGCCTTTTGCTGCTTCTTTCAGCCACACCTTTCCAGACTGTTTCATGTTTTTCTTCTGCTGATGGGTTCGTTAAAGTAAGAACATCCTTTATTCAGCTTTTAGTGCAAGTATATTGGATGTGCATGTGTTTTTTTTTAATTTTAATATAACTAAGTAGACATGTTTCAACATATTTTTAGTAGTCTTTTTGTTACGGTAGCGTCTGCACTTGAGATTTTGTGTTCACCTCTGGTTTACATGCAGCAGTTCTTACGTTCTTCTAACTATGTCTATTCTCACAGCTTGCCTAAGATGTCAAAATGACTTGTAGGAAAAGACTTCCATGCTTTCTGATTGCCTTCTATAGGCTCTAGTTCCCATTATACTACCTGTTCTTTCATTAGAAATTATGGTATCTGTGGTAATCCTCTTTGAAAGTAACAGTGGAATCTTTTATTTCAAAACAAGTTCTATGTGGTCAGCTTTTCATCCTGCCTTCATGAGCTAGAAGGTAGTTAGCTGGTGTTCAGATGGGCTGAGGCTGCCAGGAGTAACTTAGAGAAGTACAATGTGTGAATAGGTAAAACATTCTCATTTCTGCTTAGCACTAGGACAAGAGATCTTCTGTACTCTTCTTAGTGGGGTTATTTATGTATTTTGATCACTCTTGGAATACCCCAAGTTACAAATCTGTCAGCATACCTGCTAAAGGAAAAAAGGAATGTTCTTGTGCTAGAAAATCTGCCTGAAATTAAAGTTCTGAGTGAGCAATCACTTTGCTGCCTTGAGGTGGAAGAATGTGTTAATGTTGGCCATCCTGGCTCCTGGCAACTGAAGAGCAGATGCTATCAGCCTTTCTGCTTCAAAGCTCTATTGTCACTGCAGGCTCCCTTCTCCACCACCGACTTCCCCAGGCTGGTGTGCTATCCTGCCTCTGGGCTGTGCACCCCGTGCATGGTGCTTCTGAGGGAGCCTGAGTTTCAGGTGGGCCCCAGCAACCATCCCTCTGCCTCTTACCCCTTGCTGCCTGTGTGTGGACTCCGCAGACACAGCAGAGCTGGGGCAGGTGTCTCAGTGCTCACTCAGTGCTCAGCTTGGGCTCCAGGGGGCCATATCTACTGCACCCAGGCCTGAGCTCCCCGTGCTGCTGAGCTGCCCTCAGCCTCTGCTGAAAGCCAAAAAGTTCTCCTTCCTTTCCTTGCTTGGGTACACAGCCTTTCCTTGTGGTTCATTTCCTCACTCTGATGATTTAAATCTTTGCCATAGCCTCTGAACAAGAACGATCCAATCTGTAGTGTGTATTTTAAGGATGTGCTAAAAACCCCAGTTAGTGATGGTGGCAGAGATACAGGGTGTGTATTTTAGTGTAGTCTGCCTGCCTTGAGTTCTATGGGGTGCTGGGTGTGCCCACTAACAGTTGATTTGAAATCACCATTGCACAACTCTCTGAGCTGGAATGGGATACAATTACAGACCCAAAGGCAGGATGATGGTGTAAAAGTGACAGCTTTGAATGCTGCTAGGAGTGCTAGATATAGTCATTTCAGGGAAGGAGAAAGTGTGGATCAGGGAGGTAGCTGAAGGACTTGGGGCTTAGCTGGAGCTTCTAATTGCTGAAGTCCTTCCTGGACAGGTTGATTCTGTTTGCATGATGTGATGTATCACCAAAAGCAAGAGGGGAAGGTGTTTTTCTGTATTGTCTGTGAGGGTGATTTCTTAAAGAAGTGCAAACCTCGAGGCATAAGCTGTTGCTGATTCTACTTTGAAAGGATTTTTACCTTTTATTTCCCCCAAAGTGGCAGAGAAACAGCTAAGATAACAAATGAACTAGTCAGAGACAAATCCAGCCCCAAACTGGTTTTGGTGACTGAGTTCTTCTCATGGAAGACATTCAGCTTGGAATGATGAAATGAAGAAGGTGAACATTGTTTCCCCTCCTGCTGTCTAAGCATGGCTCTCCCATGGCCCATCCTGTCCTTCCCCTTCTGTCTCTGTGGTGTCAGTGCAACTGGATGCAAATGTGAATGGCATCTGCTAGCTGGTCTTCAGCTGCCCGGACTCAACTGCAGATATGGAATTTATCCCCAGAAGGCTGTGACCTCGTCACACAGAAGTGGCATTCCCACAAGTAGGTAATGAAGCACCCCCATTGAGTGTAGCTAAAGTCCAGATCCTCAGGAGAGTTATTACACAGCCAATTTAAACAGCTCTTCCAAACTTTAAAGCTGTCCCTTGATTTTTTTTGTGTGTTTTTTTTACTATTGTAGCTGGAACAGCAGCTGCTGCTGGTCTCTGCTGATGCCACACTGTGCTGAGCTGGGCCTTCTGAGTGTGTGTGGAGAAAAAAAGGGATGACAGACCGAGGGAGAAGAGGAAGGGAAGGGAAGGGATGTGAAAGGACAGAGATGGGAGGGAGGAGTGAATGTTGAACTGAGTAGTAACAGTAAAGCTCTGGTTGCTGTTGAACATGCACAGAGAGTATCTGTAGGCAACATTTGATAATAGATTGACAGATTTCACTTATCAAAGCTTCTCTATATAGATGGTGTAATGCTGGCTTCTTAAAAAGATTCAGTGGTCAAAAAAAGTCCCCTTTAGTATTTACCATACTCAGGCTGAGCTCCATACTCCTTTTCTGCTGCTCATCAAGTCCTTCTCAACAAATGCTTTGGGACATGAGTTATCTGTCCCTGGTGTCTGAGAAAATGTAGGCTTCTGGGGAAGGTTTCAGTGGATCAGTCTGATCATTTTGTATTTTTTATGAAGTCTTGTATGTATATCTAATTATTGATGTGACCAGCCAGTGAATACTTAGCATGAATCTAAAACGTTTTTGTGTTTTACTCACCCTTCTAACTACTGATTGACAGCAAATGTGGTTGAAAGGCTTTACAGATTCTGAATTATCAGTGTAAATTATCCTAATACCCTTGCACACCAATTGGTCTGAATGGTGAACGTGAAATGAAATGGTGTTTTATATGTTTAAAATAGTCGTGAGTAGAACTGAAGCTTTTTGGTTTTGTTAGCTATGAAGATTTGAGACTAGCTAAAAGCAAAGCAGAAATGAAATAGTTGCTTTAGAACCTGAAGTAGTTGCTGTGGATGGGAAGGGAGGGAGAATACTTGAATGAGAGGAAATGAGAGGGGAAAAAGGAAGAAAGTGGCATAAGGGTGAAAAGCAAAGAGAAAAAAACTAGTATGTGTGGGGGCAGATCAGCATTAGTGGTTGCAGCCTTTCAAGGCATACTTAATGACTTTATTCTTGTTCTTCACCTATACTCTTCCATTTTCCAAGAAACTGAGAATGAGATGGCAGAATCAGCATTTCTGTCGCTCACAATCAAATGGAGTATTAATTGAGCTTGGAGTGGGAGTAATGACTGAACAGCTGTTGGTAACTGGGCTGTATAACCTCCAGAACTGGCAATATCGTGTTATGTGAAAGAGAAAAATAGTTTTGCTATGCTCTCAGCTTTCTGGGAAGCTGTGGAGCTCTTGTACTGTGGGGCTTGCCTTGGTAGGCAGTGCTCTGAGCAGAGCTAGAGCAGGAGCTGCAGCCCCAGTCGTGCAGTCTGGGCTGGGCCACTGCAGCAGCTGCAGTCACCCCAGTCAGAGAGAGCCTGGCCAGGGATGCAAGAACACAGAGCTTTGAGCCACTGGGCGTTCCAGGGAAGCATCCATATACCCTTGATGTCCCTCCTAAGGATGTCCATGGTTAGCAGGATCATCTGTTACTGTGGCTTGGCTGGAATTCCTGAGCATGCAAAGAGAAGCCAAGGTGCCTGTCAGCTCTTGTAAGCCAGGGCTCCCCTTAGTGATGTTCTGTCTGGAGAAAGCTGCTGGGTCGTGCTGGGTACACTGTAGGGTCACTCTGTTACTGATTGTTCACCTTCACTATTTTGTTTCTATGCCACAGTGTCATATAATTGTCCAAATGAGGCACAGCAGCCACTAGATTTCACAATTGGTTTAGAATTTTGTTCCAGACCTGAAGGTAGATGTGGTTCTTTCTAACCCCTTTAAGTTTCTCTGTGTAAATTCTCACTTGATTAATGTGTCGGCATCTTATTAAGCGTTTTTAAAATTCAGATTTTAATAGAATGCCTTTACTTGTGTTTAAAAAAATGTTTGGTATATCAGTTGGTTTTGGTTTTTTTTTTTTGCAGTGAATAGAGTCCTGAAATTAAAAAAACACCCAACCCAGGCAGAACATAAACCAAACACCCCCCTTGCACACAGATAAAAGGCTGTTTAACATCAGCCCTTACTTGTTTGATGTGAGAATCTCATTTATTTGCATTTTGCTCTTGTGCTGTTTTCCTTGTCTGAGAGCACACTTGGTGTCACACCAGTTTGCAGAGGTCACCCTTGGGCCTCAGTCTCCCCGTAGGGAATTCCAGAGCTGTGGCAAAGGCAATCACTGACTAGGAGATTCTCATTTGCCAGGAGTCCTTGACAGCCACGGGCTGCCTGTTCTCTGGTGCTGGTGCTATAATGAATATGATCAAATGTGTGAAGAGCAGTTTGCCTCTTATCACAATTTTTTTATTAAAATAAATAGCAGTGATGAGTCGGGTAGCTGGCATTTATTCCAAATAATGCAGGCAGTGATGATTCTTATCACTGAACTCAGCAGCACATGCTTTTTTCTCAGCCAGAGGAGCTCATGAGCACTGGTCCTTTTTCTAGGCCCAAGGGAATTGATTTTTATTGCTGTCTTTCTTCCCTGACACCCCAGCTAAAAGCAAGTGCTGCAGTGGACTGCAGGAACAGCTGAGCCCTCACCTATGGAAGAAGGGTACTCTGGCCTTGTATCTCTGAATGCTTCCTATCTTCAGGATAAAGTTCATAGTTACTGGCTAAGGCAGGTAGAAAATCCTTTTGCTTGAGCTCTTTCAGGTCCAGCTGATAACACTCAGGGTCCCAGTCCTGGAAGACACCAAGTGCTGTGCTCCTGGTTCAACAGGCTGTATAAGCACATGCTGAGTTTTAAAGCCTGTGAATAATCTCAGTGGGAATGAGACTATGTATGTGCTTAAAATTCAGCATGTAGTTAAGTACTTTGTTGGACTGGGGCCAATGTGCTTAGCACACTGGAGGGCTGAATCCTTATTCACCAGTGATGGTTTATATATTTTTTTTTGTTTATGAATTTCCTCACTGACCTGTTCCTTTGTTTAATGGTCAGTCCACAGCATGGTCAGGATTAAAAACTTCTGGGGCTTGTTTTGTCTAGAAGGCTATGGATAATCTCTAGAGGGTATGGCTCATTTTACATAATTACTGATGCTAAATAAATATGTTCTTTATAATCAACTTATGTTTAATATGAAATTGCTAAGATTTCTAATCAGGAGACCAATGTTCGACCCAGATTTTATTTCTGCCCTCGCTTAGAACTATGTTGTTTAATCTGCAGAAATTAATAACATCTGTCTACAATTAGTATATCAAGTTCTGATGATGTTATATTTGTTTATAACAACTTTTTTTTCCTGTTTCCAAGTTCTCTCTGCTTTCTAGCAGCTTTTTTTTCTCATTCTGAAAGAGTGTTCTCCAGGCAATAATTAGCAGTGGGCTTTATCTGAACTGAGATCTCTAGGCATTTCTGTCAGATATTTGGTCTTGACTCAAAATGCCTTGGCCACATAAGGTAATGGGTCTAATTGTTTTCTTCCTCCTCTCACCTGCTCTGTTTCAAAGCATAATCTTGGCACTACCTCAACTGCATTCCAGAAGCCAGAGAATCTTTTTCTGTTATTGTACGTTTAGTCCCAATTATATTTTAATTTTTTTTACCCATGGATTTGTCCATTATTCTCTTTAAATTTATAACCAAGCATCATAAAGGTTCAACTTAACAAAGTGAACTAAAAAACCAAAAAACAGGAAAATTCTGGATGACTCAGGCAAAGGATTTGGATGCAGTTTCCCCTCAGCAGGGGCAAACGTTGGCCTTTTCAAATCTGTGAGGAAAGAGAATTTCCTTGTGTCTGAAGAGGCTTTGCTCACTCCCACCGAGATGGAGTGGGGGCACAGATAAGTGCTAACAAATCTGCACTGTTTGTCTTTCTTTTTATGCTCCATCTTTAAAATAGCTGAGGTGCAGGGTGTATATATATATATATATGTATATATATATAGGCCAGCTCAGCACAGACAGGCGTGTTGCTGCACGTCTAGCTGGAGGGACAGCAGAACTCACACAGCTAGCTCAGCTCAGCTGCAGACACTGCCTGGGTGCCTCTAAAGCAGTGGCACGGTGTGGAAACCACAGCTCAAGCCATGTGGTGCCCAGGAGCAGGGACAGTGAGTTCTGGCTGTGCTCACAGGAGGAACAACCCAGGGAGCAGTGGGTGCTGAATGGGGAGGTAGAACTTGGCACTCTCTATTGTTTTGATCCTGCCACAGCCTGTGATTACAAACGTGTTGCTTTCCATGGCACAGTCCCCTTCTTTGCTCTTGTGTAATCTCTTTAGGACTACAAGGTGTAAAAATGTCTCAGCCTGGCGTTGGTGCCGTGGCTATCAACTTAAAGATGTTCTGGGCACCAAGAGCTGCAAATACATGAGCAGATAGATTTTAATGCTGCTGTGTGGATGTGTGCTCTGAGTCCCCAAGAATCAGCTAGTTTCCAGTTCAGTGTCAGTAAGGTCCTACGTGATTCAAATACTATACTTTTTTTTTTTTTTTTTTGCCAACTACCAGAGTTTGATTGAAGGAGGCTGGGGAAGCATCGATTCTGTTCAAAAACATTTAGCACTTCATGACTTTTAAAATTAGCTGGTGCAAGAATGCTTTGGAGAAATCTAAATGAAAAAAATGTCCCCGTTTCTACATCTACTACCAAACACATCAAAAATGGTGCCACTGACATTTTTATCTCAATCTGAGTTCAATTTTCTGTTAATGATGACTGTTTTGTTTTTATTTTTACTATTATTCTAAAGGTTTATTCAGCTTGACAGTTGTAGGATTAAGCTTTACAAACAAAAGGATAATATATCCTATGTTTACAAGTTAGCCAGAGGCCAGGTTTTATAAACTTTAAAAATACAGCTATTGCTGGTTTATAAAATAGACTAGTCAGCTTTCCAAGAGAGAAAATAAATCCAGCAATGGAGCTGATTTCCACGGAGGCTTGGTACTCTCATGTATAATAATATATTTTGACCTAAAGCAATGTTACATGTGAATTGAAAGAGGTGGAAATGTGGAGTGCAGAGCAGAGCCACGTGGGGCCTGATCCTGTCGGTGTCTTACACCTCCCCTGGGAGCCTTCAGTGCCACTGGGAGGTCACTGGGCAACTGACATTCAGCACCACTCACAACAGGGCCACGAGAGACCTTAGAATCTGATCTTCCCAATGCTTTCTGTAAGATGCCATGGCTTCCAGGAGTTAAAATCCCATCGAAGTTCACAGGCAGGCCTGTAATCACCCCTGCTAGCAATGGAGAGAAGCAGCATGTTTTCTGCTGAAGGCCATCTAGCAATAATTCTCATCTGGAAATTGCAGCTCAAAACAGAGGAGATGCAAAGGGCAGAGCAAGCAGGAGAGTAAAATCCAGGAAAGAATTGAGGACACATCGGGCAACACGAGTGTCTTTGTTTACAGCCATAAAATGTAAAGAAATTCCACGTAAACACAGGGTTCTGTTTTATCTGCCTCCTAGGAATAATTCATCTTCACATCAGAACAGCTGAAGAGACCCCCTCAGCTGAACTATGGCTGCAAGGCTGGGCATTTTCACCTCTGTTTTCTAGGGGCAATGGTGCTACATTGAACTGATGACATGGGATTGCCAGTGACCCTGGTGCACAGATCTCCTGTAGCAGTGAGGAGGTGCTGCCCTGGTACTTCTCAATCTTGTCACTTCTGGGGAGCAGCAGTGAAGCTGTTTGTTCCTGACAGCAGACAGCCCCACTGCAGGGCCCTGGTTTCATGTTACATTAAGTATTAGTGCTGTTCTTTCAGGAGCTATTATGCTGTGACATCAAAGATTTTCTGACAGGGCAGTTGTAGGTTAGCACTGAAGTTGTCTACTGAAATTTTTAAGAATGGAATTAAATATATATGACCAGATTTAATAGGAGAGATCAGAAACTGCATAGAAAATGGAGTTAGTGGTTAAAGAAAGCTGCAAGAATAATTATTTGGTTTGGCCTATTTGTCCTTTCTTGTCCAAGGCAATTTTTATTGCCTCAGATTCATACAGAGGTTCCCAAAGCCCTGCCATATGGTAACGTTTTGGTGAAACTGCTAATTTTCTGAGCAAAGTTGTGTGAAATGGGAGGAGAAGAGAAGGGCTTGTGTAAAAGCAGTGTTCAGTGTAGCCCCTGCAGTGCATGCAGAAGTGAAACCTCGAATAATAATTCTGATAGCCCAAATGATTTTTTTTTTACTGATAGCCTAATTACTTCAAAGGATCAAGGTACACATTTGAAACAGCAAAAAGCAATTTACAAGGCAAGCAAATGCATAATAGTGATTTCTGAGGCTTGCATCTTTCAGTGAGAAACTGTGAGTGTGGCTAGATGGTAATTTCAACTATGGTTCTGTGGAAATGCTGTCTGCCTCCAAGGGAAGATGCTGGGCAATGGAAACAAGCCCTCTGTGTAGCTCTGCAGACAAAACCAGAGCTCTTGACCATGAGCAACTGAAAGGTTCCTGTGGATTCCTCTGCGGTGAAATCAGCATTGCTGCAACTATATAATCACTATTATGTTCTGATGAGGCAAGTTCAGTGACAGGAAATATCAAAATTAATTTTGGAAACACGTCTGCATATTTTTGATTACGTTACTCAGGCATTTGTTCCATTTAGGATCTAGCAAGTGAATCATCTATTAAAAATGAAAATGTGTATAATGGAGTAATGCTCATCCAGAAAAAAAGAAAGAAGCCAAACCCCAAGCAAAGAAGTTGAACAATACTGTTTAGTCATAAACAAGACACCAGCATAATTTGTGCTATATGTTTAATAATTGCTTTCAGGCATGAGAAAAAATGCATAAGGAATGTACCTCACCTCTCTGTTTGTAGTGGGATTTATGTTTCTATTTATGCATTTATTTATTTAGGAATATAGCCACGAATTAGAGGTATGATTCCAAGGTTCTTGCTCAGATAATTTCTTTATTTTGGGGCTGTTGTGTTCACTGCAAGCTTTCAGGATGCAGTTTGTATTGCAGTAGGGTATGTGCTGCATGTGCCATGCTCCAAACTAGCTGTGTGGTAGCTTTGATCAGGCATCATCAATTCAGTTTATTTAGATAACATGGGTCCATTTCTCCTTTGGTTTTCCTGCACTGCAAAACCTCTCAGCAAATCAGAGTCTTTAGGGCTGTGGTAGTAGAGCTGGGTCTAGCAGAGAAGGTTCTAGGTGATGATACAGGTACAGGACAAAACCTGCTTAGCTCAGGATCTGGTGACCAATAGTTCCAATGCCCTTGAGAGTGTGAGGTTGTAGGTGGATTTCTCTTCCCTTCTTCCACTGAGTTAGGATGTAAAACTATTTCTAAACAACTTTTAGTGGACAGTATGTACTGTCAGGAATCCATTGGACTATGTTATTATTTTGAACAGAGCATCCTTTCATTTAACCTGTTATCACAGAGCCTGAGGGCTTTGTCACATTGAAGTAATGATGCTTACATGTGTAGCTGCACTGTACCTGGCTGTGTTTTCTTCCTGCAGCTTTCTTAGGCATAGTTGCTGCTTTTTATGTTGATCTTTTTTTTCTTTGGTTTTTTTTGGTGTGTTTTTTTTCTTTTTTCTTTTTTTTTGGTTTTTTTTTTTTTTTTTTTTTTTTTCCCTATTAGATATGTTACTGTATTTCAGAATAGGAAACTGTTTAGGGAGGACTTGTCAAAAATGCATTAATTCTAGGAAGGTCTAGAGTCCTCTCAATTTTCTGCACAGGATGCCTGGAGTCTGTCGAACAGCTAATATTTCAATTTTGATTTCAATAAACAGCAGGAGAACTGACTTGATAAGTGTGCCACTAAATAGATCATGTTTCCACCTAACTTAGTGCTAATGCCTAACAGTCTGGTTTGCTCCTTTTGATGGCAATGTTCATGCAGAGGCCAGGCAAACACTGGTGTGACATTGTGTTACAGCAGCAGTTATATTGAATTGTCTGCAAATGAAAAGCTGAAAAATTGTCTATGTACACGAATCCATTTTTTATTTATCTAGAGGAAACAATGAGTAATTCTATATAAATCTAAATATGTTAAACTCTGTGGTCGCATGGACCCCGTGTAAGAAAAAGGAGGCAATCTACCTGTCTGATGGGTTAGGTCATCACTGGCTTTTCCTGTTACAGAGTGAAAATGAGAAGTCCCAAGTCATCCAAGCTGTGGTATGTGCACACAGGCACTCTCCCATGAGAGATACCTCTAGACTTTTCTGGCTTGTGTTAGACTCCCCAGTACTTCACATATTTCTGAGAGGTTGTCTTTGTTTTTTCCCACATGTTTAAAAGGTACAAATAGAGTCAAGCAGGAGAAGGTAATAAAGTCTCTTCTCTCAGTCAGTTAGGCTTTGGCACATGCAGAATGGATCAGCATGTTAAACCTGGATTGCATTTCCAGGGGTCATTTAGGCTTTGGGTGAGGAGAATCAAACTCTGTGAGGCTGATTGTGTAGCTGTGAAGTGTTTGCATGTCTGTTGTGCATGAGATGCTCCTGTGTGCACGGCCAGTCCAGAAGGTCTCCTCTGGAATATGAGCAAATGCTACAAATTACAATTAAAATCACAGGGAGATATTTTTCTTCTTCAGATGTAACATAAGGGTCCTTTTTCCCTTGTCCTCTTCCACTTTTTTGGGGTCAGATTGGTCATTCTGATGGTGCAGAAGTCTGAGCTGTCTTGGCTTCTCATTCTTACTGAATATCCCACTTGCACCCAGGGGTCTTCTCCTTTCTGGCCGTTGTGCTTCAGAGCTGTCTGCCAGAAATGGCCATGTAAGGGCTCTCATGTCTGGAGATACTTTAGGCAGGTCCTGCAAGGAAGTGGCAAAAGCCTCTGTACAGCACCTTCCAGAACTGAGGCTGACAGGGATCTTAAGCTGTGTGGAGACAGTCTGGCAGGTACAGGTCTTACACTTGGAAAGGCTGCTGAGTAAGCTTGAGGAGCTCAGCCCTGATGGCACTGTGGTAGGTCAGAAGCTGCTATCTGACTACGTGTTATTTTTGTAATTGAACAGAACTTTGCCTCTTCCAACTGCTTTAGAAGCCCAAAGAAGTGTCAATGCTTGTTATATGCATTAGGTGAGAAGGCACCACCAGCAGGGATTGCTGTGCAATCTGTGAGAACAAAAAGCAGAGACACAAACACCCTGGCTTGGTTACTGTGTTGAGAGACAAATAGTTTCACCCTCCCTTGCTTTCCATTTCTGGGTTGCTTGTCATTGAAAAGCCTGTTGGCTTTGGTGAGAGGCACCTGAGGCTTTCTGATGTTCCTTCGGGTTTAGAAGAAGGTTGGTGCTTTTGTAAGAGCAAGACTCAGAAGAAAGTAAATGTGGGCCCTGAAGAAGCTTTGCTTGTGTGCCTTTTCCATGCAGTTTGCTTCTAGTCTGTCCTGTCCTCTAAGCCACCTCCTGAGCTGTGTCTGAACTCTGTTGCAGGCTGTGAAGTGAAGGCAGGTAAGAGAACAGGCACCGACTGCCTCTTGTCTCTTCTGTTTCTTGAGAGATGGTCTGGGACATGAGGGTTTCTAAATGGATGAGATATTAGTTCACTGTTAATTATTTCTCCACTCTTGAGAGAAATACTGTACACAAGCATGTTTATTCCCACCTTTCCAGGTGGGAAACTGCAGCAGGAAGGTTTCAAGATGGTTTGGGTCGTAGCCAGAGTTGGAACTTGGAAGATAGGGCTCATTTCCAGGCCTGTGCTTCACTTGCAGACCATCTCTATTTCTTCTTCTTCTGAAATATTTTCTCATAAAGATAAGACTTTTTATACCATGACATATGCAGTTAGAACTAGTTCTTGATGTACTTGGAGCTGCCTTTTCTCTGTGCCTGCCTGATCCATGCTCCAGTGAGGATGCAGACTGTTGAGAACAAATCTGTTTATCCCGCTCCCCTCATGCAATGGCCCGTACCCCTTGATAGCCTCAGCAGTTCTGTTCCAGTGGCTTCAGGACTGCAGCAGGCTCTGGCAGGCTGGGCAGCTCACCCAGCTCTCTCTCAGTTAACCAGCCATGAGCTCCCACCAGATGTATGAGCATCTCTGTCTCTGATTTGTGAAATGCAAACCCGCTCCTGCATGGCACGGGCAGGAAAGAAGTTCCAGCTCCAGAAACATTCTCCTTGCTCGTTTTGTCCTCACATTTTCCTGCATTTGTTTCATGCTGTCTGCCTGCTTTACGACTCAGCAATATCTTCTGTCTGGAAAACAACAGGCAGTGTAGCTCTGTGCACACACACTGAGAGGAGACTGTACCCCCCAGTGTTTACAGCAACACCTCTAGGTGAGGCAGCAGCCAGCTCTGCATCGAGCTCCAGACTACAGATCATTAGCTTGATATGGTAGCTCAGTGGTGCAAAGTCATTTGAATATTTATTACCCTGCTTAAGACTTTTGCTTTTCAAGTGGGAAATAAATGTGATAAGGCCCCCTTTCCGTCCTCTTGCCTGATGTACTAAAGCACAAAGATGTGAAATGGATTTTAATTGTATTTCCTCGAACCCCTGGATTAGAAACGTGCAACTTGGATGTTTTTAAGCAAAAATGTGCGTTGCTCAAGTTCGCAATGTCTTTTTACAACCTTCCCTCAAAGTTGGGTAGGATATTCAGTTCTAAAAATTAGTTGAGTTTTCAAAATTTGGTATATAAATATTCGTGTTTAATATACAAAAAGGCAGCTTTAGAGATGTATATTTGAAAGGGGCACTGTTACTTCAGTGAAGTGCAAATTTAAAGGCCCCTTAAAGCTGGACTTTGCCAGCAGCCATAGATTTAGAGAAACAGCAACAAACCAAACACTGTGCAAATGGAAGTTTGTGGGAGGAAACAAGCCAAAGCTATTACAATACCATCAGAAGACTTGAAAGCCAGCAGCAAGCACCAGAAAGGCAGAGGCAGGCTTCTGAATATATTTTAAAGGTAGAATGTTGTCAGTGTGTTTTCATTTAGCTATTTTAAGATGTCTGTGTTTCACTTGCTACAGTCACAAATTCTAACTGTGAATAATAGGAATCATTATATGGGTGTAAATGGTATATTGACTGCATTTTTCAGGCTCAAACACACCTTCCTTGTTGGCAGTGAAAGGCAATGAATGAGGCATTTTATTAAAACTGGTGCTTGTGGTTCTAATCAAAGGTCACTGGTTAGCTCTCACTTTTCAGTCTCAGATTTGTCTAGATGTTTGATCAGGGGGCTGCAATGAAATGATTATGACAAAGACTTTGTACTAGGCGGTATCTGTCTACTGGAACTTGAAAGTCTTTGCCACAGTGATGCTGACAGCATGTGAATGCTGAAAGAATGTGCAAGAAATGTTATGTCTTAAAGAAACCTTGACTAAGAATCATCTTCCCTTTGTGTTACGTTTGAAATCGCTTCAGTTGCTATTAAGGAACGAAGGGGAAGGTGTTCCACTGATTAAAGCTGGCGTGTTGCTCTCCTTAAGTGCACTGTGTGCTTTAAGACAGTCTTCCCATTCCTGACTGTGCTCAGCCCCTGCTGCACGCTGCAAGTTCATTAGCATGCAGATATGCAGTGATTGAAGTCAGGTTGTCTTTTACATCGGACTTGTCTTCATATAATGAGCTTCTCTTTAATGTTCAAAAAACTGTTGTTACTTTCTAAAAGGGGTTTGTTTGTGAATTTCATTAAATTTCATTTCATCTTCAAACAATTTCAGTATTGTTCATTTTACTACAATTAACATGCTGGTACTAAAAACTAATTTTGTTTTGTTTTGTTTTAACAGATTCATTTTAACTTTTTAGGCAGTGTGTGGTGGGGAGTTGTCATTAAAGTTGAATGAGAGACCTCCTGTTTAACTCCTGGATTCAATGTTTTAATTGGTGTCCATGTGCAGAAGTAGCAGAGAAAACTAGGTTAGGAATAGACTGTTTTCCCTCTTGCACTGGGATTGGCAGCTTTCAGTCAGGGAGAGCAAAGCACCTCTTTCTATGCCAGCTTTGTTTTCTTGCTAGATCAGGCTGACAAACAGAGAAGGAAGCTCACTGGGCAGGGAAAGTACCTTTAGTAAAGAGAGTATTAGAGGATGCAAACTTCAAAAGGCTGGGATTGTGATTTTCTGCTCAATGTTTCTAATAGGAAACATTCAGGAAGCAGAAGGCAGAGGTTTCCTTGCTGTGAGGTCAACAGACAGTGCACGTTGAGTTGCTAAGGTTTTGAGTCAAGTCTGCAGAGTGGTTTCCACAGCTCATTTGATGCTTGTGCCCCTTAGAAGCTGTCTGCAAAAGAAAGTGAGGCATGGCAGTGAAGAAGTGATTTGTTTGGTGTGCAAAAACAAATGAAGCTGGTATCAGAATGAAGATGGGGTGGGAAGTAAAACTGGGCTGGAAATACTTTGACTTTTTGGTAATTGTGATGTCAGTACTCTGAGCTCCAGTATTACTCTCCTGGAAGTCTCTGGTGGAGTAGAAAACCATCTGACATGATGTATTTGAAGGGTGGATTGGGAGAGGGTACAGAGGCAAACAAAAGCGAGTGTAACTGCAGCAAACAGAGCAGGGAAATGGGAAAAAGTTGACATCTTGCCGTATGAATGTGCTCTGTTTCTTTGTTGAAATAAACCGTGCAACCCTAAAGCTGTGTTGGAGAGGCAGGTCAGTGTGAGCAGTGTGTGCTGCTCTAGTCGTGTCACAGTTGATACAGGGCATACTGTCACCCCCTTGTGACTGTCAGGGCTACATAAGAAGGTTAATTGCAGAGGAGGGGGGTTCTGTGCTGTGGTTCTGTGCTCTCCTGCAGCAGGCAGAGGCACGGGGGTGCTGAATGTCACTTGGACAATTGAAGAAGCTCCTGTTCTTACTTTGGAGCTGCTAGCTTGGAAAGGTTGAGTTTAACTTCCTGACAGAGCCTGGTACAGATGCCAAACATACCTTTGTATGCATCCAGGACTAGAGGTTGTGGTGCCAATGAAAGGAGCACTACTCTGATGCTATTGGGATACTATTGCAACACTATTGTTAAAAACATCATTATTTTTCCTTTTGTTCTACTGTAACGAATGGAAGATCTTGGAATATTCTATGACTATTCATATTTCTTTACAATTGCAGTTTCAAAATACCTTTTCCTTATCACCTTTAGTATATTTTTTAAAGGTCCATGGAGTATTTGGACTTTTATTGCTATCTTTGGGAAAACATTCCTTAGGTTCATTGATTTATTATCACAATCTGTTTCCTCAGTGTTGAATTAATCTCCTTTACCTAAGTTAATTCTCCAGTGTTAATAATCTGAACATCCTATGCTGAGAATCTGCATTTAAACTTACTAAAACTTCCAAGGCTAACTTCTCTCCAAGTGTAATTCTTAGCTATGTCCTGAAGTCAGTGCATGTGTTCTGGGTTTTCTTTTTCTAGAAATATTCCATTTATATAACCTGAGAAATCTTTTTTCCTCCCAGACTTGCCTCCCAAAGGAAGGTGTTCTCTGTAGTAGGTGCAGTTTGTCTGGCTAGCTTCTCTCACAGTGGAGGGTGTCTCCTGGTCATGTTCTTGTGATTCAGGGAAACCCTGTAGAAGCCCCAGATCCTCAGCTAGGCATTTCTGCTGGTACCTGCAGTGGTGTGAATAGTCCCTGAGAACATTTCCATTCCTTGGTAACAGCAAAGGCTGAGGGCAGCTCCACTCTGCCACTGACCTCCATGTTAGCGAAATTTCCAGGCAAGAAACAGTAGAAAACCGGGCATCTTAGTCAGAGAAATTTCATTTTAATAAAGACATCTGCTGAAAATGAAGGACTTGATCCTCATGAATGTCCTCCTTATGTGTTCCAGGCCCTTAGGCACATGATGGAGACCCATTAAAGTCAAATAAGACTTTTTTTGGGTTCATGACTCAACTGTAGTGAGGGGGTTTTTTTTTTGCCTTTGAGAGATTTTTTTTCTCTATTTTCATCCCTCCAAACCAGTTATTAAATGCACTACTCAGATCAGTGAGGGTTTTTTTGTTTCCATTTCTGGATTATAACCAGACTGTTTAAGTGGGGTTTCTTTAAGCCTTAAAAATATTTAAATGCTTGCATATGAAAATCTAGTTGAAATAAAATAAAGACTCAGAGTAGAGCGGTAACTGCGAGGATATACAGTGCCTGCCTGAAATGACTTTAGAGTTTGTTAAAATCAAATGACATTCATCTACGGATACTATGAAGAGAAAAATCAAAATAGACACCTAATTATAATTACTTTTTTTCCTGTCATTATATCCGTACGTGCAGAACAACTGATTTGAGATCACAACGGCTCGATTCGGCAGGTACAAAGGTTTTTCCTTCCTTTTTTTCATCACCCACAGAATGCAGTGTAATTTCTGATACTGACCAAAGTCTGAAATTTCCTCCAGTCGAGGCGTGTGCTACCTGAATGAGTGGAATTAATTAATGGTGTATGAGCTGTCAAGGTTCTGGGTTCCCAAAAGGCTCAGCCCCTGGTCTGGTCTCGTTGTTCATAGGTGGCTCCCCCAGACACACGAAGTTGTTGCCTTGGCATATCCTTACTATTGCCAAAAAGTGCTGGAGAGCCAGGAGCAGCAGTGCAGGGGAGGGGGAGGCATTTCTGACTGCAGAATGCTTTGGCTTCCTTCCAGATTTTCATGACCTTTCTGAAATTTTAGCCCAAACTGCCAGTTCCTTTGTTAGCTGAAAAATAACGTTTATTTCTGAAACTAGCCATTCATGCCTGTGGCTCTCAGGGTGACGTGGGGCAGCCACAGCACAAAGGCACTGCAGCCCCTGTCTTCTGCAGGGCAGAAGGGCTGAATGCAACAGGTGTCTGTCAGCTGCTTTCCTGGAGCCCCCTCCCCAGGAAGGGGTGCATGGCCCATGGCCATGGAACTGTGTGCCCGGGGACAGTGCACGTGCCTGCTGCTGCTGGAGACGCTGGGCTTGCTGTTGGATGACAGCTCCTCTCAGAGCTGAGCTGGAAGAACCAGTTAGTGTCAGGCTGGAAACATGCTGAGTGCAGGGGGGGGGAAGTCCTGGGTGAAGCTGGGAAGGCTGGGATGGGTGGCAGGGTGATTCTGCCATCGCAGGTGGTGAACAGG
The DNA here is from genome assembly GCA_024611195.1 of Ceyx melanurus. Lineage (NCBI taxonomy): Eukaryota > Metazoa > Chordata > Aves > Coraciiformes > Alcedinidae > Ceyx > Ceyx melanurus. The sequence continues at coordinate 165,255 of JANHGL010003517.1, read as the reverse complement.
GATGGTCTCAGGGGAAAAGCTACCCAGTGCTGCAGGTGCTGGTCAGGGGAGCCTTTCTGCAGAGCTCCATGGGCACTGGGAATGGCTGCAGGTAGCATTCCAGCTCCCAGTGGCATGCTGGGCGTGGATGTGGCCAGTGCTGAAAGCTGTGTGCCCTTGGGATCAGGGAGCAGGGGACGTTTCCAAACGCATCTCAGAAGCAGCCCAGCTTTGACTGGTGCTACAACAGGAGTTCAGTCCTGCTCTAGCTGCTTTGCAAGTTAGGTTTTAGGAGCAGCTACCATAGGTGCCAGTTTTTCCATAGCATTAATTCACCCACACTTAATGCAATTGTGATTATTCAGGATTTATTAGGAGCAATCTGCAGTGCAGATGGGACCACACATGATTAACAGCCATTTGGACATAGGCCCCCATTTTAACTGTAACCTAGACAATGCTTTTATGTAAGCCCTGAGAAAACAAAATCTCCATTTAGTGTACCAACATCAGGAAAGATGCACAAACAGCTGCATTGCAAATGCTGTCAGACGTGCAAAAGATTGTCCAGAAATGACTGACCTTTTGTAAATCACAGAACTCGTGTTATTGGCATTGAAAAGCTTTCTCCTCTGTTTTTATTTTTTACACTAGGCTTTCTTTACAAAATGTCAGCTACATACCATGTTTGAGATTAGGTTCATTATTTTGATGCTTCCCTGAGATATGAGAGACACAAAGCCTTTTTACCCACACTATCACTGTGCTTTTAGAGAATTTGCCCAAGAGTACTAATTTATTCTAAAGTTCACAGAGACAGACTTAGCTATTTTTTAAAATTATATTTCTTTTTGAAAACTGTTTCAGTACAGTGTGCATAGAAATGTAGGCAAAAAGTAAAATCCAGATTTGGTTATCTAAATTGATTGGAATAATCCCAAGAACTCCTTGGAATCTTTATCATAAGCAGAAAGAGAATAAAGCACATTCTGTTTGGTCAAACTACGCGCTCGGGATGCTTTTTTTTCCACATCTAAATTATTTATCTGCCACTACTTTAGCAATTTCTAGATAAAGATTTTGGCATCCCCTCCAACCTGGAGAGTGCCACATGGTGCTGTGTGTGTCAGGTACACTGTCACTGAGGAGTTTTGGGAAGTATTTGCAAACACAAATGGTTTGTATACTTTCTGGCTTCCAGGGTGTTAATGCTGAGATGGGGATGCACAGCAAGCAGCAAAGGAAGGCATTGGAGATGAGTCTAGTCAGGAAAAGCTGGAGAAAAAACCAAATTACTGATTATCATTTGGCCTAGAAACATTCAGGCATCATTTAGAAATCAATAAAAGTAAAATGTAAGTTTAAAAAGAAGTCTTTATCTGGAAAGAAACAGAAATTGTTGCCATTTTCTCTGCAATAGATGGTACTGAGGTCCTTTTAAATACAGACCATCTGTAGTTGGTTTTGACAGGTAACCATGAGACACAGGAGAAATCTAAGTGACCAAAAGATGATTTCAGTAGATGCACAGAGATGTTCTATTTACTTGAAGGTCTAAACTTTGCTGTCCATGCTGAGAGCATAGATGTATGTCTGCATTTGTGTGTGCTCCAAAAGGGAGCTGGTCCACCAGTGTGCCCTGAAGACTCTTGTGAAAGGATCTGATGTGTTTGGACTATTTTGCACCATGTCCAGGTTATGACTCGATTGTAATTTACTGCTGGGATTTGAACAAGGTACCTAACTTCTTCTGGGGACCATGATTTGCTACCACGCTAACGACAGCAATTACTAAAAATCTTTGACACCTTATTGACCATTTAAAGTGCTTAATATTTCTAAGCGAACTCGTGCTTTGAGGAGATTTGTTCAGAAAAACATTGGCAAAGAGTAGTTCAAAAGAACAGTGTGGAAATTTGCAAGTCAAACGATGATTTATAATAGTATTTTTCTAAGTAGCAACCGCAAAAATAATCGTGCTGCTGGAGCCAGCAGCAGTGTTTTGAAATGGTGGGATCTAATGGATGAGGTTATTGCATATGAACGGAGAGATATTGCAATGATATATTTTATTACTTGCTTCTGTTTTTATTAAGGATAATGAAAACCTTCTGTTTGGCCCTGTGAACAAAACTAATGTGACCTTTCACGTGACCCACCTGTTGTGCTTTCACAGTCGATAATAGTTCCCTCATGTTAGGGTGATCTGGAAAATAACAGTGTGCCAGCAGCACGGCAAATGACAGCTGTGCTGCTCCAGCTTGAATTTGTTTTCGCCTCAGAGCTGAAATTAAGGAAAATACAGGTTACCTGACAAAATGCTTAAAAGGCAAAATACTATTAGAAGGACATTGTCTGTGTTCCTAGCAGATACGTTTTCAAGGGAATTCAGCTGCTGAATCATAGCTGCAAGTTTGCAGAACTGGCTTAAAATCTGTGATCTTTAATAGTAACAAAGATGGTGGGAAAGTCCAATTAGCTGCTTTGAAAGTTGGGAGAGTACCCAAATTTTTAAAAGTCAGGTTATATATAGATGCAGGTTTCCCTACTCATTAATTTTTTTTTTCTGTTTCATATAGTACCCAGTATTTATTTATTTTGAGTCAGAAGTCTTAAAAGGTTTAATTATTTCTGGACATTATTTAAGTCTCAATTCTAGAGACAAACATTTAGTGTGAGTAGTGCAATGTTGTTTTTCTAGGGATGCTTGATCATAGAATCATAGAATCATCATAGAATCATATAAATGTATTTGACTTGCATTGGGATGACTTATAGGTTATGGGCATCAGGATTTACAGGATCAGGACCTTAATTTCCAAGAGGCTTTTGCATGTGGATTTGAAGTACATGTGCTACTGCTGGATTTGCTTGACAGACCAGAAAGGCTCTTTCCCTTTGGAGCCTTTATGGTTTATCTGGTCAGTGGCTTGCAGGCTAAGAAGGATTTACACATTGGCTCAATGATCCATGAAATAAGGGGGATTTCCAGCATGCCTGTCAGTGACAAGTCACAGTGTGGCCACACAGTGTGCATTTCCAGAATGAGTGTGTGCAGAAACACAGCTGGAGCAGGGGAGCTTCTGTCCTACTGCCTCTTAGCAATAGATAATGCATTGATGATGTGTCCTAGATGGAACTTCTCTTCTCCCCAGGTAGATGTCCCAGCTGCCAAAAATCAGCAGCTGGCTCTATCTGGAGGTCAGATGTCCTCCAGAGTGTCCCCTCACCAGCACCTTTGTGGTTAAACCATGAGTCTGTCAGTTTGGGTGCCTCCTGATGGCAAGTGCTGAGTTGTGACTCAGGGAGGCAGGTATCCCACTGAGTAGTCAGGGCTTGATCAAAAGTCCCTTTGAAGTCAATAGAAAGATTCTTGGTGACTTAAACAGGCTTTGGAACAAGTCCTTAACTATAAGGTACTCAATCAGTCACATCATAAGCTTCTTACTGCCTAATTACGTGCAGTGGTAACTTTAGACCTATGGACCTGATGCAGGTTGGAGCTCTTGTCTTCCCAAAGCTCTGTGTTGCAAACTGAGCCACTGGCAAGAGTCCTCTGCCTCAGTTCCTCCTCTTGCCAAGCTGCAGTTCAGCTCTTCTGCTCTGGCTCTCCCAAGGGGCTCAGACCTCGTGTTCCCCATTATCCTGCTGTACCAAAGAGCACAGGGAGCACTGCTCTGTACCGTAAACCCCAAGTCGTGGCCATAAACCCAGCCAAGTTCTGCACCAGCAGCCTGAGCACTGCATGCAGAAGCCCTGTATGTCTGTGTCTGATCTGACAGGGTGCCCATCTCAAGCACACTGGGCAGAACACTTTGGTTTCAGTGAGACTTTGTCACGACAGAGGATGCTAAGCAGTGCAAATGGTGCAGCCCGGAGCTGGGAGTCACCTAGGCTGCACTATTCCTGGTTGCTCCTTTGAGGTTTCTAGTGAAAAAGACTTGTTGTTGAGATAATTTAAGTCATGAACTGGCAAGTGTGTCGTGCTACAAACCCCCCAAAGCTGTAGCAGGGGATCTGGCACCTGTATTTTGGTCATGATGTAGTTCTGTGACTTCACACTGGAATTTCCCATGGCTGCTGGCAGCTACGTCCTCAGTCACACTGTTAAACAAGTGTGAATGTAGAGCCAGCTTGGGAGAGGAGAAACAACCTTTTCCACAGTTCTTGATGGACGTCTCTTTGGCTCTGTTCTTTCTGTCTGGGAGGTTTGAGGTTAGGGTCAGAAGAAGGAATTGCAGGGATTCGTATTGTATTTTAAGCTCTTTCTGTGCTCTTTGTCATTACTTGTTTTACCAAAATCTAGTTTAGATACCCAGTCGCTTAGATCCCAAGTAATCTGTGGCAGGTCTTAAAATGTTAACAAACAAGCCATTTTCACTCTGCTCTGAGTTTGCTTATTCAAGGTCCAGACACCCAAAAAGGCCTCATTTTTAAGTGATGAATGGGTTAAGTTTCCTAACAGTCTGCTCTGTAAAAGTGTCTTTGTACCACTAGTGGTAATGCTGAAAAGACCTGTATCTTTTATTTATCTTCCAAGTACTCAGTACTTATTGTAGATAATAAAAGAGGAGGGTGCAGATTGGCATTTTCACTTAGTATTAGTTTTTAGATAAGCAGCATTAGTTGTTGTGCTTTGAAAAAATAATACTGATATTTGGTTTTAAAAAAAGGGTGTTTTTCATATACTAGAAATATTTCTGTCAGCCATTCATCTAACGTGTTATTCTCTTCCCAGATCTTTTCCCCGTTGTGTCCTTATTGCAGCAATCATCAAAACCATTTGAAGAGTTTAATTTAGACTGAAATGAATCTCCATAGAATAAACAGAATATCTCACCTGTGAAGGATGATTACATTTCCTAAATCTGTTTAAAAAGGGAGGGCCTTCATCATTCACAAGTGTGCTAGGACTGGCTTTGCCCATAGGAGCAGGCTCACCAGGACCCGTCGGCGTGCATCCCTCGGTGCTGTGGCAGAGCTGCTGTGGCACATCTGGGCTGCCTCTTGCAGGACCTGCATGGCTGTGCTAGCTGCCGGAGCTGCAGGCACTCAGGGGTGCTTTCCAGTGGAGCCTGCAGCCCTACCCACCCTCTCCAAGCATGTGGCACACACAGGCAGCTAATACATTTATGCAGCAGCATCTGCCTCGGCCACATTTCCAGGCAGAACAAGGTCTTGCAGGAAGATTCCAGTTTCTCTGATTTGTTACATTCTCTGTGCTCTCTCTTTTGGAATTAAACGGATATTTAGGTATCATATTCCATATATCTATAAAAAGATATATTTAATATCTTTTGTGTCTTCCTGAATTTATGAATTTCCATTAATTATTTTTTTTAGCAGGGTGAAAACCTTTGCTAAGGGCCTGAAATAGGTCAAATATGCTACTGCTGCTATTTCTTCAGTCTCTTCACCCAGCTGTTTTCTTTGGTGTCAGTTAGATCTAGATTAATTTTTCCCTCTTTATAGAAGGTTATATACTCATCTCTTTAAATCTATGTTAAAATTGCACACTTGAATTAATTTGCTATTGCTTGCTGGTTCCATATAACTGTTACTTAGCTTGCAAGGTCAAGAAATGTGTTCAGTATATTTCCAGCAGCTGGTAAGATAGGGAATGTCCACATTTTCAGGGCAGAATTAGTTGTATGTGGTTGTCTGTTAAACTTGAGACTGGAGACCCAGTTTTTGGCACCATCCTTTGGAAAATGAGGGTCATCTCAAGATTCCAAAACTAGTGGCTGCTTTAAGAGCAAATTCACTTTACATACTTTAAAATGCAGTTTGATACAGTTGTGTATATCCTTAATTCATCTTCCTTCTCCTTGAAAGACTTGGCTGGCTTGGTCTTTGCATATTCATGATTCTCTGTATCCCTGATTCTCTGAATTGTCTTCCACCTTTCCAAGGGAACAGAGTTCTGTTCATCCCATCCTTTTTGTCCAAACCAGTATCCACAAAGCAAAGGGCAGTTTTCAATGCAACAGCCTGGCCAGGATTGTATTGATGTGACGTGATTCCTATTCATAAAAAGGGTGGAGAAAAAAAATGGAGGGAATTGAAACCCCTGATCTTATAGATTCCTTTAGGATGCCTCAGGATCTTTCAAGTTGAAGAAAGGTAAATAGTCAAGTTCTTTTTTTTTGACTCTCAAATTCAGGAGTATTTTGTGTGCATCTAGGTAGTTGTGAATATAAGTGTATAAACATGGTTTATAATTTGAAGTTGCATAGTCTGTTAACTAAATAATACCCAGACCAAACCAGTTGGTCTGTCATCTATGACATAGCTCAGCTTTTATATTATCTGCTCATCAAAGGAACTGATGAAAATTTCATTCTTACTGGCAGCCAAGTAGCTAGCAAAACCCACTAAAGGCTGCTGATGCCACAGCATAAGCAGTGCAATAATTTGCTAAGACTAACATGGGTGGCTGTAATCTGATCATATATGGATCAGTTAATGATATTCTAGATTAATTTTGCATTTGAACTGACTTGCAGTTCCAAATTCCAGGAAAATATCCATGCTGAGTTCAGTGAAAAATAGCATCTTTCTTTCAATACAGACAATTTGCAGCCAGCCAGCCATGGAAGTGCTGCCTAGTACATTATCCAGCAAGTTGAGGAACACACATTAAAACAAGATAAATGTGTTTTTTTCTTGAAAACTTCATCTTTTTTGTGTTTGAGTTTTAGAAGAGAGGTTCTCTTCTGTCATATAATTTTGTCTTATAGTTGATAATTAGACAAGGAGGAGCTTCAGATTAATTCACAACTAATCAGAATAATTTTTGACCAGCCCCTGGAAAACAATTATCCTTCCGGGCTATACTGTTAAGGATTCATTTCCTTATTCCTTTCCTTATCCTTCTTTTTTTTTTTTCTGTTTGCTCCTCCCCTGTTCTTTGCCATCAAATGGCAGGATTGTTTTAATTGATTAGAGCAGAGGGGCTTGTGGACACTTCTGGAGTGTCAGCTTCCCTAGCTAAGCCCTGCTGGCTTACCGAGCTTTTCCAGTTCACTGATGCAAGCTCCAGCAGCCAATGGTGCATGTACAGCCCAGTTCTGTCTTCAATGGCCTAATTTCACATCTGATTAGTTTTTAATTCTTAAATTGCAACATAAAGCGTGTGTATTCTATTACTAGAAAAGTATGTGAATACATAGGATATGATTAACTTTAAGTGTGAGTTGTTTTTCCTGGTACGCCAGCATGCAACCACCGTGGCTTCTGTGGGAACTTCTCTCCTGCAGCTGAAGGCAGAATTCATCCCCAAGCACAAAAACTGACAAGATGGCACTTCTAGGATGTGAAAAGAATAACATTACAAGGTACAGAACTGGAGCGAGGCAGAAGAAGAAAATGATGTGTCTATTTCTGGGCTGCTGGTGGTGTCTGTTTCACAGTGGTGAAGGCCAGAACATCTAGAACAGCATGTATTTGTGCATAGGGAGCACTTGGGACATCTCTGCTGGGTCCTGTTGCTGTCTGGGTAGGGTCAGGCAGTAGAACTTGCTCTGCTTCCATCCATCAGCTGCTTCTCACCTCCACTGGAGCACAGTTGTCACACCCAAACACGTGCTGGGCTCCTGACCAGCTCCTGTGCTTGGCAAAACCTGGCCATGTTTTAGAGCTGGGAACACACTCTTAATGTGCTCAAGAAATCTAGGTCTGCTACTGCTTAAAGTCATTGCTTGTACAGAACTGGCATCAGAAATCTGTCAGCTGTATCCCTTGTAGAAATGGTGAGCTGATAGTTGTGTTAGAAACGTGAAGCAAGGACCTAGCACTTTTTTTTTTTAAGTGTGATGGAGATGTCAGGATGTCTCTTTTTTACTGTAGATTTTAGACCTAATTACTTTGCTCATAGCAAACAAGACTCCAGTGTTTATGTGGAGATAAAGCTGAAGTGACAGTGCATGTGGTCCATGGTGCTTGGCCTTTGCTAGATGCTGTGAAATTGAAACCAAAACACTAATTCCACTGGCTTCAAAGCACCTACATCTTTCCCTGTGAGAGTTTTAGTGATGTTACAGCAGTTGCTGAAGATTGTAAGGGGTAAGCTGAATGACTTCTCCCAATGGTTATGCATTTTGAATTGCTGGTTCTTGTTGGGCTGGTGTGTTCTCATCAGGGTGGTGGCTGCTGCTGTTGCTGTGATGGCAGTAGCTGAAACAACAGAGCTGCCTCAATGCTTTGCAAAGGTGGCAGGTTAACCTTCCTGCAAAGAAACACTTCATTTTCTGGGGGAGGCCTAAGAAAGTAATGGTGATCTTAAAAGATAGGAGAATATGACTTGGTAACAGTTTGCTGGTTGGTATAATGTAGTCATGATAAAATTAAAGCAGGGAAAAGCTGTAGGCAAGAAAGAAACCATATTAGCTTTAAAAATCTCTGATGTTAGGAAATCTGCTCTGAGATCCTGTACAAAAATAAGGGTGCAAGATGCAGTTTGTTTTTGCCAGCAGAGGAGATACATACTCCCTGGAGTGGCACCCACTGATGGTGACGCTCTGTGTAGTCAAATGTTGATTTCTTTGCCCATATATTCCATTTTATCTGTCTGGTGGCTTGTCTAACAATGATGAGCATGGCTGTGATCCTGAGATGGCCATATGCTCTCTGAGATCTCTTCTCCAAACTGACTGGTTCTCATTTCTCACTTCCATTAGTTCCACTATTGTGCAGAGATATTTTTGGGGTGATTACATATTTTGTCCATCTTTCTTTGCATCTGACTATGATAGTTTCATGAGACTTGTTTTGTTGAAGGACTAACAAGTTACTTGTAATAACAGCTTGTTTAATTTCCATCCAGATCCTTATATCACTTTCTCACTACTTTTTGTTGTTAATTTCTCCATGTCTGCAATTGTCTAATCTGTTATTCTGTCACTGGATCAGTCCAACTGATATCTGTGAAAATTGGAATAGGTGCAAATCCATGTCCTGGTAGGTTTTCAAATGAAAATGTTTCTATGTTTTCTGGTTTGTATCTCATTGTGGTACTTTAAAGGTTTCCAAGCCATATGGAGTGCAGTAGCAGTTTACTTGTTTGCTGTGGAGCTTGCAGTTGTCACTTGGGATCTGTTTTATACAATGCTCTGTTTTTATAAATATTTGCCTTTTTTTTGTTGTTGGTTTGGTTTTTTTTCCATACATTTTCACTATTTGGAGAGCAGTTGACCCATTTTGATACCAACCAGTGTGTCTGTTCTCCTCACGTTATCTTTGATGTACCCTGAAAACCAAGAAGAGCTGTAGTATCATTTATTAGCCCATAGTCCTGTCTCCCCTTGTTTTTCAGGCTCCTCACATGTGTTGGATTCTTACTCTCTGTGCAGGCACTGAAAAAATGTGATGCAAGTGTCTGATGCAAAATATTCTTGATATTGTTCTTTAAAGTATTACTGTGAAATGGGTTTGGCTCCTTTTGCTTCTAATAGTTTCATCTCTGGAGGATCACTAGTTTGATTTCAGAGCCAGACATCTTGTTAAAACCTAGAGGCAGTTCACCTCACCTGAGTGTGCCAGGTGATGCTCTGGATCATCAGCACAGAGAGGCAGCAGAGTGATGAACTGGGAGGAGGCACCCTGCATGTGAAGGGGAGCAGCTTAGCTGAAGGTGAAGATGCTCCTTCTCTCTGCTCTGGTAGGATTTCCTGGGACGGAAGATGCTGGTGTGTTGAAATTTCCTTCTGAGGCCGTGCTTTGGCAAGATGCTGGCTTCTTGCTTCTAAAATGACTAAAGTGTCTACCAAATGCAAGTGCCAAGTCAAAATATGTTCTGTGTTTTGGTAATTGTGCAGAAAGAACACCAGATGCTTCTGATGATCAACTGCCTTGGGTGGGACCACCAAGTTTTAATGGATGGCAAACTCCAAAGGCTTAATTACCAAGCTCTCTAGCAGCACACTTGAAATCAGAGTGGACAAGTTATTTTCAGACACAGCAAAGGAAGACCTGTAGATTTCTTTGCATGTACTTGATTAAAACCCACTTAGCTTCTCCTTAGGAGATCTGAAGCTCAAGATACTCGGTCCTAATAGAAAGGGTGCCAAATTATGTTTCCAAAGTGGAAAAACTATATTATGAACAATACTGTGTTTGTTTAAGTAGCTTGATATTTTCTCAGCATGCTCAGATTTTATAGTGCAGTATAATTCTCCTGCATTTGGGGCTGAGGTGGGTAATCTCAATATGTATTTTCCACATCCAGTCTGAGATGGCTCAAGAGTGCTCTGGTCTTTTAGAAGATTTTTCCCAGCAGAGGAATTTGGACAGGCCAGATTTAGAAAACAGAGAACTGCAAAAATAAACAGCAGGTCACACAGCACATTTTAGAACTCTCCTCATATTGCTGGTTTCATAAAGTCCACACAGCTCTGAAATGCTGATGGACTTGCTTCTGCAATGTGGAATTTTGACTTTCAGTTTTGATGGCTGGCAGTTTTCAGTCCTGGGGCTTCTGTAGGACTGGTCTGGTGCAGCTCTGTGAAATGTGAGTTCTGTAACGTGCCTGAGCCCTGCTTCTTCTGTTGCCTTAGAACAGTGACCAGAAGGGTCTAACAGGTTGTTTTTAGACACTCTTACTGTGTCTGCAGGAGCCAGGATTTCAGACTGTTGGGACTTGCTGGAGAGCACAGCTGCTCCCCAGGGAGGGAGGATCATGTGTGATTGATGGAGACTCTCTTGTTGGCATTCAGCCACTCCAGGCATTTAAAAAAATATATAATTATATCTTAATTTTTGGACATGCATTTCAGCAGCTTCTGGTGAGTTCATGTGAAGCTCTGCATGGCTTAGACGTGGCTTCTGCCATCTCTGATCTTGCTGTGTGGAGTCTTATTCCCTGATTTTCAAGGAGGTGACCTGTGTTAAGGTGTCACTTAGTTGAACAAGCCACCCCAGTACTGGGTGTCAATATTAGAAATGTCTATTGTTTGATTTCCCTCCCAGATCCTCCAGTTATCACAGGATGTTGGAATCCATGGAGATCTTCAAGTCCAACCCCCCGCCAGAGCAGGACCATATACTGTATAAATTATACATTATATTATTATTTTATGCCTGAAAATACAAATGTGTTCATCTGCAGTAAAATGGTCCTTCTACTGTTCTCAGGAGCATAGAATATAAAAGATTAAACAAAGAATATAGGAAAAGTATCCAACAAGAAGAGTTAAAGAGAAATTATCAAGTTCTTTGTCTCAGCATCTCACATGCCATTAAGGACTCCATATTTAGTCCCTGCCATATCAGTGATGCTGTGGTGAAGCCTGGACTATTTTTTTTTCTATATTGGTACTTTACTGATATATCATTTTGTGTTTCATATGAAAGACCTTAACATGCTGATACTTCTGATAGATCGATTTAACTTTTTTTTTTCTCTGAATTGTAATCTCATTTATATGGCCTTGTTGTGATAACTGACCATCTCCTGAAACTGTTCTTGGCACTTAAATCAGATTTAAGATGTTCCCTTACACTTATTTGCATCCTAATCAGTAAGTCCTTTATTTCCCTGTGGGGATTTATTGCTGTCCTTTACCCCTACTGCAGCTTATCACTTTCCATATATCAAGAACGTCCTTTCTCCTTCAAATCCCTATTTACCTAACTTGCTGCTTCTAATTTCCTCACAAATCATCACTGCTTACCTGAGAAGTGGCTGCATAATGACTCGCCTGCATTTAACTTCAGTCAAAACCACTGAAGGAAATAGAAGGACATGGTTTTAAAAAAGCTTTTAACTTTCTTAACACTTCATTTTAAAAGGCCTGATTTTCAGAAACCTCTGAGCAACTACTCTAACTCACTTTAATTAGCTATTAAGCTGATTGTCTAGAATGTGACTCATTCAAAAGCACTAGTTTTGGGGGAAAAAAAATCATTAATTACTTCTGATACTGATAAATCCCTCTAAAAGATGACTTTGTGATGGACAGTGAACACTTGTTTGAATTCTTAAATCTGCATTCAAATAAATAATTGCATAAATAACCAGATGCAAATAAATAATCCCATCAATAGATAAATTCTCTTTCATCAAACATTAAAAACCTCTTGTCTTTGAAAATGAATGGAAGGAATTATTGTTGATCTAGAAGCTTCCTTTTCAGGAAATGTCTAACTCCTCTGCCAAATGCTTGTGAAGGGCAAATTGAATATATTATGTATGATTCTTAATTTGTCTGTGAAAACTTATATGTGATCTCTCCTTTCCTAAAGGCATAGGTGAGAACGAGTTAATTAATGCCTCACAGACTGAAAATGTTTTGTTCATTGTTTCTCTGAACACAGTCTAATCAGTATTAGCTATAAACACACTGGTAAGTCATATAAAGAAACAATTCCTCCGAGTTTAAGACAAAGTTCCTGGTGAAGATTGAGTATCACTACATGAAAAAAAAAAAAAAAAAGAACTTTAAGTATTCATATTACCTTAGCTTGTGGGGTGGGATGGTTGGGTTTTTTTCTTCCTAAATATTAATACTGAACTAAAACGTCATATGCAACATTTCATCTATGAAATCTTCTGCTCAACACCTACTCTCTGACTGACAATGGATTGTAAATAAGAGTTTAGTTGCAAAGAACAATTATTCCAATAAAATAAATTTTAAAAAATCTTAATCGTTCTTTCCCTATAGCTTAACAAAATTATTTTTTAAACTTTTTAAAAGAAAGAAAACAACAGAGACATTTCTTTACAGTTGTATATAGAAAATCTTCTTCACTCTTACAGCAGTGATGGACACAGAACAAACTCCTAGGTGCCTATCTGCTGTTGCTGTGCCAAGCTCTAGCACATATAAACTAGCAAGGAATCACTGATTTTGCAAAAGAATCTTTTGTATTTCTATTAGAAGATCAGATCCATAAAGTGGATCACCTGTCTTATTCTATATCAGGTTCTGACTAGTATTTAAATGGAAAATGGTCTTGAGTCAGATTGGTGAAAACTGAGTGAAAATTTAATCTAAGTTATAATAGAATTCTTCCTTTATCCAACTAGAAAAGCAAAAAATGACTCTAGTAAGGCCCTGAGAGTAATTAAATTCTAAATTGGGCTTTGGGTAAAATTGGTGTAGAGAAGGAAAGCCTCTTTCAGAGGATAGAGGAACATCAGTTCTAAGAACATTTTAAAATGTTTCTCACCCAGAGAAAAAGAAGTATCTTCATCCCTGGAATTAACCAGCTCCAAGGATTACCAAATCTTTTACCAGCAATGAATTGGGAAGAAAACTAAAGAGACTTCCAGGACAATTTATATGATCAGTCTTAATATATATCTTGCATATTAACCCTGTCAGAAAGAGACTATTAATTTAGGAATTTGCAGCCCATCAGAGGGTACCAAGTGCCCCATTACACAGCAACTGCTCAGCAGCTCTGCTGTCCTGCTGCCAAACACCATGCAGAACTTCTCTGAGCACTGCTAGGCAGCGTTCAAAACACTGTCCTGTGCCTTGCTTCCCCAAAAACTGCCACAAATAACTGAGGTTTCTCTTCCAGCACGAGAATCGTGTTTCTTCCGTGAGTTTCAGAGAGAGTGAGAGGTATCAGCAGAAACTGCAGTTGCAAGGTCACAACAGTTTAGAAATCATTTCAATTATATTTCCTAGGGTTATACTACTTCTTTTGTAATGTTGGCCTACTAACCTTTAAAAAAATCATACATTTGCAAAAATAAGAAATGGCTTGAGGAGAGGAACAGTAGCCACAGATTTATCTATTATTTATGGACCTACTTTTCAAACTAAAGGAATTGGAAAAGTTAATACATTCTCTGCCTGAGGTTTTTCATTAGTAATAATACTTCAAGTTTAATAATACTAACCCAACACTACCATAAAATTCAATTAATTCCTGTTTGCAACAGGTTTTTTCGGAGAGCTTTGGATGAATACCTCCATTAAGGGCAAAAGAAGAGTATTCTACAGTAATTTGCTCCTGATAAAGCTTGGCAGAGGCTGGAGCAATACTTTGGAAAACATTTAATGTGTCCCTCAATTTAGGCAGAGGTAAGTCTACCGCCTGGACTGTACACAGACACAAACCCAAGAGGTAAATCTGTGTGCCACAATGCAATCTTGTCACCAAATTCTCATTGAAATTTAACTGCAATCAATCACACAAGTACATTTGTGGTCTAGTCTAAGAGTTCACATTTATACCGGCAAAATGGTCCATACCCATCATTCAAAAAAGAAGAACACTGTTTACAACTCTAAGCTACGAATGCATTTACTTCAAAAGGTTTGAGAAAGGGAAAATCACTGACCAAGGAAATAGATATCAGCAATGAGGAAAGCTGACAATATTGATGATATGCCTTTGGGCAAGAAAAAGAGGTTCTTCATCATCTTTCAGTGTGCCTTAGGCTTCTAGCGTGAAGCACAGGAAAGGAAGGTTAGAAAACTTTCATTACTATTCTACACAATGCATTTCTTTCCAACTGAAAATGGAGAGAGGGACAGAAACAGCCACCTCTCCAGTACTGGGTATTTTTGCTAGCTAACATACATCAGTGTAAATGATAGCTATAGTCAAGTAACCGGCTGAAGCATGAAAGAATTCAGGCTTGGAAAAGGATATTTGTTTTCTGTAGGAAATACATTTGGGAATCTCACCTGAAAAAAAAATGTGTGCCTATATACAGAGAAAAATTCTTCCAAAACACGGTGGTGCATTTCTTGAGGGTCTTTTCCACTCAAGTATTAAACTGTATCAGAAACTCAACAGTCTGTAGTTCCAGGGTCTTCTCATTCCCACCTTTATACTGGCACCATTAGACCACGTTCTTACATTTGTTTTAGAGGAAAATACACCATTTGTTTCAACACTGTCAATATGATGCTTTAACTGTTTGGACAGATGTCTTTCCTGGGTATATACTACGCTTTTTACGATTTTTTAACGAGTTGGATGATTTCACTATGCTTAATGGGCCTCTAAAGGAGTTAAGGTGTAGTGTTATTATTGTTCTTGTATCCCTTAAAGCCACAAATCTGTAGCACTATGGTTTTGAAAGTGTTTTGCTGCATAAAGGCAAAAAGGAAGAACGTGCTTCCTTTGGAGGAAGGACAGTTGTGTTGCTCTTATAATTCAGGAAATGAAACAGTTTCTTCTTTCTCACTATATGTAGAGGCTACAGAAGTGTCAAAAAATGAGGTTCAAAGTTTTTAGTGACACTGACAGCTCAATGAAATCGTTAGATGCTCCCATTTGGAAGAACAGTGATTTCACCTCCGGATGAGCATCCTCACCACATCAGCATCAGATGTCTTAACCTCTCCGTGTCTCAATTTTTCCTACCTACAAAATGGTGGCAAATGACACTGATGACTACCCCTTGACAGACAACCTGGCTGTCCTCTGTCTTTCAAACACCTCTTAAATTGTGCAGAGGAAAAATACATTTTTAGACCATAGACATAATAAAACTCCCAACATATCTTAAGACACCAGAGGTAAAATCCCCTTGACTTCAGCTGGAATTGTTCATGCTGATGAAATATGGATGATGCACAGGAGCCTCTTGGCCAATAGACCTGGCAGAGACTCATCTGCATCTGCACAAATGCCACCCAGAGAGGAAATAGCTTGTGAAGCATTTTAACCTCAATGGTGTGTATGTACGTACTGGGTCTAGTATTCACTGGAAACCATTTCAGAATTAAAATTATTAACTAATGTCACATTTAAAGACCTTCTCCAATGTTGAAATGCAATTAAATTACAGCAGGAAAAAAAAATATTGTGTATTAACATAAAGTTAATTTAGATTTTTGACTGGCATGTGGAAATTAGACTACATGCTTGCTTTTCTTGTAGGCTTCCCTACGCATCTGCTGTTGGCCTCAGTTGTGAGGTGGGACCTTTGTCTTGATCCAGTACTGCCATTTACGTACACAAATCATGGGACAAATGACAGCAATTACCACTTGGTTTTTTTCTCCTAATATGCACAAAAAAAGAGTTCCAGCAAGAGAACTGAGTGATGAACCAAATGAGGTGGAACAGGAACTTGACCATATTTCCCCTATTCCATCTGAGTGCACTACAGCATTATTAGTTACTGTAAGAATGCATTTTTTCTTCACAACCTGGAGCTTAGATACTCCACCCATTAACATTTTTCAGTTTCAGCAGAACAACACATCCATCACAAAAAACTGTTTTGTTATTTTAATTAGCTCTATTCTTGAGACTGCAACTTCACAAAACACAAACATGCATTTTTCCTATTGTCATGAAAATGGATAAATCCAGTGAACTTGAAAGGCTCAAGAGTGCAAGACCTTCTTCCCATTTAATCCAAAAGAGCTCCAATTTATATGCCTCCAGCAATCACCACTCCTTAAGAGGCTGCTATATTTAAAATACTGAAATAAAGTGAACAATATTTAATATTTTAATAATAATAATTCAATTAGGTTAATTATGTAGATATTCTTTATCAACATTTAAACTTTCTTCTTTTTTTTTTTTTTAAGTGGATAAGGTTGCTTATCTATTGTGCTCTTTGTGAACTTGAAATATGAAGAAATTTAGTATTGCATATGCTCCAAACTTTTCAGACATTAACTGTATGATATGAGACAGAAAATTCAAAATTATCTACTACTTCAACAAAACTCTGACTTACCTACAGAAATCTCCTCTTGGCAGTATGATGCCACTATTTGATCTTATCCTTTCAATTATTACATTCACACTAGGGAATGAAACACTATTTTCACCAGAGAAAGTGCCCATGGTTTTTATCCAGCTGTCTCATTCAAAACAGGTTCACTGTTCTTGGAAACATTTATTAAGAATTAAAGAAGTGACCAGAATAAAATAATATCTGAAACAATTTTCCAGAGCCTTTGAATTTGCCTCACATATCCCCGACTAAAGCAATTTGTAACCTATGTGTAAGTTTGAGTATAATTGAAATGTATGACCTTCGAAATATTATTACATATTGATTCTGCCAATTTATACCATAGGATGAAAAAGAACTTTGCAGCAAATTGCACTATTATTGCAATCAAAGATTTTCATTTCAGAAGAAACAAAGATTTAGAGACACAGCTAGAATAATTGAGCTTATTCTGATAGGAGATTCTGGATGTGTTATGAATGCAAAGCACCCTCTGATTGCATAACACTTAACAAAACAATCATGGAAGAAATTGATTTCACTCTTCTTTTAGGTTTTGTTTCTCATTACTAGGCAAAGGCAGTGATCATCTCATTTTGTTTCAATGAAAGAAATGACAATTGTTGCAAATTAATATAGAATATACTTAATAGATTGTTAATTTTTTATTTTTCTGGGTATCTCCAATTTTTAAAGACCTTGACTTGTAAACCAACTTCTTTCATAATTGTACAACTTTTATTTTTTTTATGTTATCCACTGAAAAGATTATAAGAATTGAAGAATTAAAACTGTGAGTTTGCCATGACAACTGCTGCAATAAGATTTCCACATATCTGGGAAATTATCCCTTCCCACAGTAAGTTGAATGGCTATTAGAATAGAGTTAGCCTGAATAGACAAAGGGGAGATGGGGTGGGGAAGAATCAGGGAAGTGTTAGTGGCCACAATGCTATTTTAATAACAGTGAATATGGAACACGTAAAACACGTTGAATTGTTTAACCAGTTCTGCTGCCAATGAAACTAATGCACATTCTTCCTTCTGAGAGATCTAATAAAACAAATTTAACAGTTTCATATCAATAGAAGTATTTTCTTTAACTGATGGCCCCTGGAGTGGGATTGCAAGAGCAGATTTGCATTGACCCAGGTGTGGGTGGTTTAACAGCTCTATATGGTGCAGTGCACATGGGTAAATAGTCGTCTTTCCATACCCTTCACACTGCTCCTGTGCTCACTCCTACCCTACTAATACTTCATTTTCTTAATCTTTGTCTTGCCAACTACACCTGCCAACATCTGATTAAGTTGAAATATGAAGCATTTGTCGTAAATGGTGTATGACCAGGATAATAAATCTTGTGTCAATATTCCGAGTTTTCCTTGGCAGTTCAGATTGGAGCCAAGCACTGAGATGCTGCTTCAATTCCACATACAGTTCCAGTCAGTTGTGTGTGTGTGTGTGTGTGTGTGTGTGTGTGTGTGTGTGTGTGTGTGTGTGTGCACCTGAATCTGAGTGTGCTGTTGGGATTTGGAGGAGCAGCAATGCAGGGCACACAATTGGGTGCTCTCCATCACCCCAAAATATTCCAAGGCTTTGGATACCTCTAACTGTTATAATGGAACTGATCTACTTTTCTTTTACATTTTTAGGGCCAGAAGATTAATTCTGCCTAATGTAAGATCACATCTTTAAAAGAAACAACTTGGCAATACTTAGTGATCTGAATGGAGAAGGGGACTGACCTTAAGTTTCACCTTAAAATATGATAAGACTATGACAATATTTAGCAACACTATTTTTTAATCAATTGCTTTAAAAAGTAAAGTCTTGATATTTTTTGTCAAAAGATCCTTCTAAAAAAAAAACAAACTGGAATCTTCTCATAGATCTGTTTATATTCACGGAGTCACTGCAGAGACCTGACCGGATCATGTATCTGCTTTAACAAAGGGTTATCTTCTATTCAATGGCAAATGTTTTCTATCCTACACAAGAATTGTTAGCAAGAATACATATCTAACAGCCATACCTACACAATCTGATAGCTGTCATTTGAATAACTATGCACAAATATTTTGCCAAAGTACCACCCACTATGTCACAATCTTTCAGGGAATGGCACATTTTTCCACTGAACATAGAATGAGATTGATAGTGGGTTTTCCTCAGACCATTATCTAGCCTTTTCTTCCTGTCACCCCAACCCTACAGGGGCTGGCCATATATTACCCAACCTATTTTGTGTGCAGACTGAAATCCATCATAAGCCTGTCGACTGATGAGTTGCTTTGTCTGTTGTAAGACACAGAAAGGGGGGGGAGGGGAATCTTTTTATGCTGAAAACAGGGAAGAGAATCAGTAAAATACATTTCAATTCACCCTATATAAACTATCATAGTATGTTATTTTATTTCTTTTAGATGGCTCTGAAATATCAGTACTTTTAATTGTCTTTAGTAAGGCATTGTTTGTAAAGAGTTTTTGTCTCATAATGCCTGGAAGTTTTTTTATAACCAGAGCTAAGTATTTTATGCATACCCTATCTAGAAAAAGAGGCACATTGACTGTTTAGAACATTAAACACATTGTGCTGATTCTTATGCAGAATTTCAAGCCTAAAACTAACCAAGCAGGAGCTGTGTACATGAATAGTCAGTTAAGTGTTATTCCCACAGCCTGAGAGGTTTGTACACTGCTTAGTTCTTACCTCTTCATAGCTCTATATGCTTTCACAGAAGTCAGTGTAGATGTTACCAAAACTGCACGACATCTCTGGCTGAATCAGACCAGGAAAATACTAACACTCTGCTAAAGTGCCTTCCACCTCTTAAAAAGGCCAAGGTTAATAGTGCTTCCCACATCTGCTTGTGCAGTGCCACCACTCACTTCATCTCTTCTGCAAGGCTGAATTCACTCAGTCTGTCAGTAGTTTGGCTCCCATTTGAAATGCATCATCTTTAGATCATTCCTTCATATTCACATTCAGCCAAGGAACGTAGTATTGTGATGGTGATGAAAATGTTTAAACATAATTGTGATTTTTTTGTTTTGGAAGTATTTTTCCAAAAGATACTGAGGAGATACTACTGACAGAAATGACTTGTCATTACTTTAGTTAGTGAAACAGGAGATGGAACAGCCTTTGGATATTGCTGTAATTATCAGGAGCTACATTCTCCTTTTGTATCACAATGGCAAAACAGCCTTCCTTGGACTGAAACGTGCAGCTCCAGGACAAAAAGATGAAGCAGCATTTTCTTTGTAAATTGTAGCTCACAGTTCTAGAAGTCCACGACATACTGTCTTTATGTTATCTTTACAAGGGAAGGTAAAATAATCAAAAAAGCAAAGCAGAAAGAAGGAACAAGAAATGAGCAGCATGAACAAGATCAAAAGCAGGCTTTCAGTGCTGTAATTACAGTCTCCAGCTGATTTCAGTAATGCAGAAAAATGGTGGTGTGTTGTCCTATGACTGCATTTCTTCATTTTTAAATGGGAAAATAGATAGTTCCTTTCTAAGGACACAGTTCTCTTCTAACATCCTTTAAAAAAAGTTTGCTTTCCAAAGTTTTCCTCTAGAATAACTGGTATTAACATCTGTCAGCATCAAGATAAATGGGCCTAATCTTACCCAATATACGAATTCTTCTGTTCCTATTAATTTCAATCTAGCCAATCTACAAGGTTACGGGAAATCTATTTTCTGTTGCTTTTCAATATTGATTAGTAATTATTTTGAAGGGTATAACAGGATGGGAAATCAGTAACTAAATCTTAATCTTATCCTTTAATCTTGGGGCATCAGTGTCAAGGTAGTTAGATGATTTTCAAGTTCTTGCCTGCTGTATTTTTCAAGCTCATGCATATGGTGATTGAATTAACACCAGGTGATACTTGCTCAGCCAGTGGATTAAATTATACACAGAGAATTGTCATTAAATTTAGACAACAAATATCCAAGTTTTTCTGACTGCATTGCATCAGCTTCTATTAACAAAAGTAGAAGAATATCTTGATTTAGGGATACTCAAGGCATCAAGATGTAAAGATTGTAAAGCAGGTGACTGAGTTTTTATAGGTTTCTGCAGACTCAATAAATGAGGATAGTCAGCAAGGAATTAATTCTATTAAGTTAGAAGTTATGAAACTCAGTCAATATGCAGAAAGTATATCCAGTAGCTAGAAACTACAACCAAGAATCCCAGAAGTTTTTTTCATTTGTGTAACAGCATGATGTACAGCCTGATAGTCATGTATTTATCATATTGGTTATTAAACTGGCCTCATAACTACCGAAGAATGAATTACGAAGGCTAGAAATATAGTACAGATGGAAGACAATGTAAAATGCACCCAAACACCATTCCTGGGGGAACAAGAGTTTGGCAAGAGACAGAAAAGCATTCTTAAATTTAAAAAACCACCAAACTTTAAAGAGAGATATTACTCAGCAGACATTAGAAAAGCAACTGAACACTGACACATCAAGGTGAGGGTAGAGATCCATACTACAAACAACGTGATATGACTGAAGGGTGTGCAATGCAAAAAGACTGGTGATGGTATCAGGCACTTCTTCGTAGGAAGGTATTTGTAGTACATTCTCAATCATTTATGCTCATCTGGGTGGGGTTTTTCTACTATTTAAATGGCAAAATCCTAAACTATAGGAGAAGGACATTGTGGTAGCTCACAGAGACCAGACAAAACAGGGAAGCCCACTGTGTGAGGTTCTGCAGGCAGCTATGTACACACAAGCAACGGAAGCTAAAGACAGACAACTGAATGGGTTTGTTTTGATTGATTTTTGTTTACTTTTTAAAAAATAAATCATTGTACCATTTTTCAATCTCCTATATTTACTTGTCACATTTCTAGCAGTGACTTTAGTGATACTAATACTTGCAAAAACTGCCTGGCAGTTATAAATGTCATTTTATAGTGTTTATACAAGAGTCAGCACTGGGGGACCTTTTTAGCACTTTGGTGTTCTGGCTAAAATAATGAGTAGCAACTTGTTTTAGCTTGTAGTTTGAAGTTTAAGCCTCTAGACATTATGTAACATTATAAACCACAGTGGTGGTTCCATCAAAAGTTAAAATTTGTTTTAATAATAGAAGCTTATGTGGTAATGTAAGAGGAAAATGCTGAAAATTCATATTCAAGAAATGCAAGACAGGCAAATGAAACATCTGCCAGTTTATCAGTGAGATGAGGTGCAGAGCTGAAGAGGGAGTAGGCTTCACTTCAATAATATCAAGACAACACATTTAAAAGGTGACTGCACTGCCTAAATGGGGCAAACATCGTAAAATAACTATGTAAATGATCACTCTACTACACAGATTCAGTATAAATGGTGTCCTGTAACACACCATGTATTTTTAATGACTGTCCTCTGGTCACCCATAATAGTTTCATAACAGATGCAGCTTATTTGAAGAACTATTAAGGAAGGAGCTGACCTTCATTTAGCTAATATGAAGGTAACGTTTCTTATGGAAAGTCCAACCAAAGCTGCTTTACTTAGTTCAGATTGCAGAAAGAAACAGTGAAGAGCCCCAGCAGTTCCAGGGAGGCAAAGCTATCCCACTGCAGTAGGAACAAACACAGGGATCCAATGCAGGGCTGTGTGGAGAGCAACCTGCAGAGCCCCGTGGGCTGCCTGGGCTGACTTCCCTCTGGAGCCAGAAGCACCTCAGGCTGGTGCTTTCACTCATCACCCTTTCAGCGAGGCAGAACTAATTACCTTGGCTTGAGCCCAGGCTTTGGGTACTGCTTCCAAGGCTCAAGCTACTAGATCTGCATGTGCTGCACAGAGTGCTGGAGAGACTGTGTTTGCTTATCTTACACCATGGCATTGCTGCAGCTAGAGAAGCGTGTCCTGTTGGAGAATTGCTGGAAATGCCCTGCAGCTGAAGGTGCTGAGAACAAGATACTCTTTGTGGAATAGGAAAATAAATATTTACTATAGCTATAAGTTTAAGTCATTCAACAGGTAAAGCGATCAGTGCATCTTCTCAGATTGATTATCATTCAGATAAGTATCAACTATAGTTATTATTATAGAACTTTATCAAGAGTAAAATTAATTGTTTCAAAATCCAGCACCATATTTGGCAAACACACTTCCTCCTGGAAATAAAATTACATCAAAATCTGTGCATTAAAATTCTATGCAATGTTAAATGGCTTTCTTCATTGAGACATTCATTCTGGGATTTAAATTGATTTAATCTTGTTGATAAACACGTAAATATTTCAGCCTGGAGGAATACTCAAAGAGTGAAAAGTATTTAGATCCACAGTTGCCAAAACACCCTCCAGTTAGCAAATATCGACACACTCAGGAAGTCCCCAAGTAACTGAATATTACTTTTAGAGAACAACCTGTCAAACACATTTACCCCAACCCTGTAATGTGACTGCAGTAATCTCTGCATTTCTAGTGTGGTCAGGAAACCTGCGTTACAAATGCAGCCATGGGAAGACATTCCCTGACAGGGCTGTGCTGGTGTCTGGGTGGAAACTACAGTTACTGATCTGCACATACAAAGTGCTTTCAGGAATGAGAGGAATGAACCAGGAGACTTTCTGAATTTTGTTTAGAGGTTAAAGCCATTCAGCAAGTTCACTGATAGTTTTGCTTTTGGCAGGAAAATAGGATCAGAGTGAAAATGCAGTAACATAAAACCAACGGTGGCAAAGCTATCCTTAACAGAAAATAATCAAGTTCTCACCAGAAAGCAGGCTATCTTTTCACCAACTTTTAGATTTTCAGAAACTAAAGGTAAATCAATATGGTTTAAGAAGAAAACCTGTTTAAAGGAGAACTGTATTTATTTCCCTACTTCTTTTGTTTGAACCTATTGTACTTCTCTGTCCTTCTCATCCTCTATTTTTTCAGGTTTCACTTTTGCTAAGCATTATATCTACGCAGTGTGGTAATAAAATAGTCAACACCATCATGATTTCAAATAAATAATTTGAAATTCCACACTTGTACCCAATTCCAAGTGCAAGCTCAGTTTGAATTATATATTACATCCTATCAGCTCTCCACGGAGTGTTTCTGAGTATCTCCCTGCAGCCTAGCTTCAGCGGGTGGAAGGCACTTGATTAAAGCACTCATGGGACTTCGCTGGGTGCCTGTGCTGCCAGAGGAGAGGGACACATTGTGCAGGTCTCTGGGCTTTTCACTGCCCTGTGTCTGGCAACAGCTCCAGACCCTCATTCTTTTCCTACATCCCCTGTGTGTACAGGGTGTGTACAAGCTTCCTACAGAAAGGGAACCCTTCCAACACATCTCCATCATCTCCTTTTTCCTTCCTCTCTAGCTGACAAGTTACAGAAGCCCCTCAGGCTGGACCATACTGGGTCACTCAGCACTTAACCTTTCCTTCCAGTGCTGGTGAGGAATAGGTCCTCCCACAATTACTTCTACTTGTACAGCATCTCTCACTGAAAGTGCTGTTAATATTGTCATCTGCAGTAAATAGTTCCTGATATCATTTAAATAAAGATAACAATCAGGAGGTATAATATCAAATATTAAGCATTTACTTTAAAAATTAAACAATATTCTCCTCTGAATTTTTAAGTCTTATCCAGATTTTATAAAAACTGAAAACAAACCAGGAAACTTTTAGCAAGAAAAAAAAAGTATATTCCTTAAACAGGAAAAAGAAACTGGGAGCAGGACCTCAGGGACACCTCCACATTATAAATATTTCAGATCATATACACAGGAGAAAAAAAAATGTGCTATCTCAGATCACCAGGTAAATAAAATCTCTGGTACCAATCTTGGTTAAGAATCAGCAGTTTCAGTTAGTTTGACAAAAATACTTACACAACACTGAAAAGTCTAATGCTAACAATATTTCGGTACGTGTCCATACTGTGGGCCAACGTCTGTGGGTTGAGGCTGGGAGATTGCAATGAGAATTTAGAGCCCATCAGGTGCAGAAGTGACAGTCACCTTCACTTATGGTTATATAGGAGTGGCTGACATTTTTATTGCTAGTTTTACTGTTTGAACCATAAAAAGTTCATTATGTTGAAAGCTGCATTCTTTAGTTATCCTGTAGACAAAGTCCGTATCAGAATTGTCTCTCACACATTATACTGCGTAATATTTGACTTATCATATTTTTAATCAGTAAAATTCTCTTCTTTTAATCTTGACTCTTTCATTTTATTGCTTTTTCACCATCTTCTTAGTAAGAGATAAATGACTTTTTAATATTTTATACTAAATAAATTAAAATGTTCAAGGTAATATTTAATGAGGCACAGTGCTGCAGCCACACTATTTTAATTACAATAATTTTTTTTTAATTAGCATCACTCTATTACAAACATTCATGAAACTTGGGGTTTACCAGGACACAGAAAGTAAACAACTGAACAAAGAAATAAATTCATTGTCTACTTTTAGGTGTAGGGGATTTAGTCTAAAAATCAGTGAGCAGCTTTGTCAAATGTTGAAGTAGTGAGAGCTGTAATTGTCATTATTCTCTTTGCAAATAAATCTGAACATTTTGACATCAGCAGTCATCTCACCAATCCTTCTTTGTCCTTTAATATTTATTTTTATTTACTGAGACAGTCTCTGGAAACAGGTAACTTATTTTTATGAAAGGCATTTTTATGGAAGTACCTCTGTTCACAGTTGGAAAAAGAAAAACGGGATTTACTTTTCAGTTCACTTCTCCTCAACTGCTGAATTCTTCATTTGAAGCAAACAAAAAAAACATAGATAAGCAGAATGCTGTTTAAGCTAAAAAAAAGATGAGAAAACATTCTCTAGTCATCTTTATGTGTGTCTAGAAAGTAATGCAATGCATTACTTGAAGTGCTGTACTTGTTTTTTACCTTATTTGCTATTTATTAATCAACTCTGTAATGCACTCCTGAAGGTGAAGGATTAGAGAACTGAAAGGAAACCCAAGCCTTTATATATTTTTGCTGTGGCAAGAATAGTGCAAATTGTGTCATCAATATAATTATTTCCAATTCTTTTCCTGAACCAACAGGTGTTCTTAAAACATTAAAAACTATAGGAGTCAGCAAGTGAAACACAGAATGTTATTCTGAAGAAGGTAGGGATTTGGAAAGGCTGCAGGATTTTCAGAAGCCAAAACCTGCAGACTAGGAGACAATTCAGAGCATCTGTGAAATGACAAACACAAGTGAGACAGCCAACAGTAACATAAAAAAAAAAAAAAAGACGAACAGGAACCAAAAACTCACTAGCCTTTGAAATTTAAAAATAGTTAAGGAAGACTGCTTTTAAAACCCCAAAATCTTTACTTGAAATATTATCTTGAGAAGGCAATAGAAAAAAACACAGATAACTTCATTATGACAACCAGTTGAAATCCATAGGAACTGTATTCCCTTTATGGACAAAGACACTAGGAGGGTGGAGGAGTGTCAGAGGCAGAGCCCATGCTTGCCTGTGGCTTTTCCTCTTCATAATTCCATGCTTATTGCCACTGGTGTACAGGCTACTGGGCTGAATTAAACAACCCATGCAGCCATTTGCACATGATGGTCTTTGGAGGCTAATGCTTTTTCCATATATCACAAAACTTTTGTGCTGTCTATAACATGATTGTGAAGACACCAACTAAGCTGGACATCAGTAGCAGATCTGTCACATCAGCTAGAAAAGAGCTCCCTTCCCTAAAGAAATATGGGTTTCAGATATCTAAGGCTTTGAAAATCTATCAACGGATATTTTTCCTCTTTTGTTTCCCCTTCAGAAGAATAAAGGCAATGTTGTAGAAGTTGATATGCAATAATCATTTGTTTATTGAACCCATGCTTCTCCTCTTTAAGAATGAGAACAGTATTCTGTTTAAATCTGTACATTGATATTACTGTTTGATATATGTACATGATTCATAAATCACTGAAAAATTTGAGAGGTTATAGTGCCCTGATTATTAATGTACTCATAATTAAAGTGATCTAGAAATGTGCACACACAGTAGCTCAGATGGAAAACTGTAACTTGCTCTGTTCTGTTTGATTCTATTCCCATGTCCACTTTCTGCAGCTAATATGTGATGAATATTTCTCCGTTTTCACCCAACCATCAACTAACTAGTGTAATTATTTTTGCAAGTATATTAATCATATATCATAAATAAATCATTTCTTTCCAAGCAGTTCATAATAAATGAGTATATAATGTTGATAGTCTTTGTTGAAGAGCAACATCTGCTACAATATTTGAAGTTCTTATCACTCTAGACCCCTATGCAATCCATACATACATCCTGTCACAGGCTGAATTATTGTATTTTGTGTATGCTTCTGTTTAGAGTACATGGGATAGTAAATAACATTTTATTTGCCAGGGTTATATATTTAGCTGCTAGCACATGACTGTACCAATGGTTGCTACCTCATGAACATGTACTGTGGAATATCCAGATTTTCACCTATTTAAAAGGAGTGAAAAAACCCATTGAATATCCTGATGTAATGGACAATCAATTGTTGTTAAGAACAGATGACTTTCTAAACAGTAGTCATGCCTATTATCTGCACTGGATTAGTGTCTCTGCCTATGCTTTTTAATGCACTTGTCATCCAGGATAAATGGAGATTGATGACAACTATTAGTCTATTTTTTCACACTTTCTGTGGTTCAGTGCCTTTCTGCTTGAAAATGTTGTTGTGTAAAAAGGTGACATCCATCAGCTATATTGTTCATTGGTTCAAAGCATATGTTGATGAATATCAGGGCAGTGCTACTGACTTAAACCATAAGAGCACACGAGGTCTCTGGGTCACTGTATCAAACCTCTGTAATCACAGTATAAATGTAAATGGCATTAAATCCAGAAAGTTCTTGACTATATATCAGAAGCCACAGAAAGCATTACACTAAACCACTTAGATACAGACCAAAAGCCTCAAAATATATACTTAAAAAAAAAAAAAAAAGGAAAAAAAAGGACCAAACAAAAGGTATTAGCAGTATCTTGGACTCCTTCAGTATCACAGAATTTATGAGGTGCTAGAAATTGTTAGTGTTAGTCCAAATTCTCTGGACTTTCAGGAAACTAAGTGCACCCTGCTTCCAGAGCAAGGCCTCGTGTCCCTGGGGATAATGCATGTGTCCAAAAGGTCCCTTTTCATGCTGGATGGCAGTTATCTATCACCCATCAATGAAATTCAGGTCCTTTTCCTCTTCTCCTGTCACCAGACATTCTTATGTCCAGTGCCTAAGGCATGACTTTGCACTTTATAGCATTAAATTTCAACCCAGTTCTAAACCAACAGAAGAATGTATTGAAGGTCTAAGGGACAATATTAGAGTGATCCTCTATTGCTAAAAATGGGAGGTTTTCTCTGCAGATTTTATGTAACTTTGACCCTTCCTGAATTTAATAGAATTTTGGATTAATCAGAATGTTAATGCTAGAATTTTTACCTGAAATATACAGCCTTACCTAACCACTGCAGTCACCCAATTACTATAAACATTTATTGACAGATGATGCCAAATTGCTGAGAAGCCAATGATACCTTTTAGTGCAATTTAAGCGTTTTAGAGGCACAGGAAAGAAATAGGACTCAGGAAAGTTTTACATGAAATGATTGCAAACAGATCATTATAAATAGTCAAATTCCTCTAGAGGCCAGCAACAAGATGCCAGCAGTTGAAGGAAAATTGGCAAGAGTCTTTCTATCAGCAGTGAAGCAGCATTGCCCATGTGCTCCATTTTTAATTGGCTAAAAATGCTTACACACAGACTTGTGTACACCTACACCAGGATCTTCACCATACTGTCAGTAGAAGTTTGCAACTGTTTGGTCTGTTCCCACATAATTCAATTTAATTTATTTCATAAGGTGAATACTTTAAGAAGCTCTGCTTACTGAGGTGTAAAGTGATCATAGTATTTCATGTGTCTGTGATGGGTTTGAGATACTGTTCTTCTCTTCCCACACAGCTTTTTAATAAAAGTGCTGCCAGTTTGCTGACCTTTCCCTCTTCAAGGTTAATGGTTTGTTATCTATAAATTACTTTTCATGATACAGCTTGGGGTATCAACTCCAAAATTGTCTTCTGTGGGCGCTCTCTTCAATTTCTTTTAGGCTCAGAGCAAAGCCCATTTCCTAGTAACTGAGGCAGATTTCACAACAGGAAAAAGTACTACAGAAATAAAAAGAGATAAGTCAGCTTTAGAGACTTGCCATTTTGTTCTATACAAAGATATACAATTATTTCAGTTGGTCGATGTTGTGGAACAACTGCTGTCATGTTCTCTAGTAAAGCTGAATGCCAACATGACTGCAGTGTACCAGCACTGCCCTGAGTCCTCTCTCCCTGCATGCAGAGCCCCTGGGCTAAGGACTCGCAGATGACAATTAGTAGCATTGTGTTATTGCAAAGGTTTCAAAATATCTTAATAGACAATTTATAAAGTGAAGTCTTTGTTATCATTATGGAACATCTGTTACTTAACAGCCAACTCTGTAATAAACCATGCCCTAATATTTTATAATCCTGTCACGGTGTAAGAGGGAAAAGTAGAAAAGATATTTACTTTGATCTGGACGCAGTGGACATATTTGCATCCCACACAGGACAGCACAAGCAGAAGGTGTTCAGCACACCTTGCATTTCTGAGAGACTTTCATACATCACATCATTCTTCACCAGTTGGTCCTTTCCACTCTTTAAACTTTGAGAGTGGTTTTTATAAGAAACCAGTGACAAGACTCCAGTGGCATATGATAACTCTGTACCAGGAAATATGCATTTGCTTTCAAGCTCTGGGAAACATAAGAGTATCTAGACTGTCAAAAAATGTAACTTCACCACTTCAGCTGTAAATTCAGTCATAAAAACAGCTGTGAGAGTCTCTCATCCAGTCTGACTGTTGTTTTGCTAGGGATAATTTATTTTACATGATGCCATTTCTAAAGGAACGTAAAATCATTCTATAATGCAAGTAAAGCTTTCTCAGCATATTTGCGGCACATTTGCACGTACAGTATTGCAAACTGCTTAATTTGTTTAATTTCGTATAAAGTATCACATTTATTTTTAAGGCTTTTTAAGTGATACATGGTCGTATACTTCAGAATTACAAGCTGTAATTACTCTTACCACTTTATCAACAGAGCTGGCAAAGGACAAATTATTCTAAAATTCTGTTATTGCCATTCAGAAACTGCTGAAATTACATCAGTTTATTCCAAAAGGCAAAAAGCCCAACATTTTTTTCTCCAGGTTCTTGGAAAAGGATTGGTAATTTTTCATCTCTTTCACAAATACACCCTCCATACATCCTTCTCCCATTTAATTACTTCACTCGTCCATTATATTGTGCATCAGAGTACTGACCATATGGAACTCACTTTTATTTTCCATTCTCTAAGTCTATTATTCAATGGCTGTGAGGTACTACTGCTTTTTTATCTACAGAGATCAGTATTAAAATCTCTAGTTACAGCATGCATGTAATGTCTTCAAGTTCTTGGTGCAATTTTTCAAATCTATGTTATTTTAAAAAAAAGTATTTTTTTATGTTTATGGGGATTGCTATTGCTCTTTCTCTTAACACTTTTTTCTTATTTACATTAAATTTCCACTCTTTTACATGGTGCACTGTAACCGCACATTTAAAGCAATAAAATCACACATACACCATATGTTATTTGTGAGAAACAAAATGTCTAATTGTAGGTTTTTCCATATTTTGCCAATTTTATTAAAACACAGAGCCAGCTTTAAAATACATGGCTGTTAAAACCTGAACTGTCAAAAGTAATCTAGAAATTTTGTTTTAAAATATAATTTGATCATTACAAAACATCATAGTTGCCTTATTGCTTCTTTTCCTGTTTAGTTACCAGCTACCTGAGGACAGAAAAGAATGGTTTTGCTATCAAATATAAACTCAACTCCTGTAATGTTTTGATTAAATATTTGTTTTACTTTGCAATTATTTAAGTTACCACAGCACCCAAATCCAGGGTCTCTGTACCAAGGGATATAGGCCTGGTTTTCATCCACCAGAAGAGTCAGAGAGCACTGGGAACATGTCAAGCTTGGAGCTACAGCATGACCAACATCAACACAGGTATTTTTAAAGCTGCCAAAGTAAACTAACTACCCAAAGTGGCACTCAGCTTCCATTTGTGTTCAATGAAAGGACTTTTCAAAAAGCAAAGGTAGAAGCATCTTCAAGGGACTCTACATCTTGAAATATAGGTCTTGTTAAGACGTCTTACATGGGGGCCTGAATTCCTAATGCAAAGCTTTAAAGCATTGAAGTCCTCTTTACTAATATTACAGTTTCAAGCTGGCATCCTTAAGTAAAGTATGCACTGAACTAAGCAAAACTTCCAGGAGTGATGAATTAGAGAGTGGTACCCTAAAAACATCTGCTTAAAAGCATCAGCGATCCATTATGAAATGGACATTATAAAAAGATTAAAAGCTTTGGGGTTAAAGAGAAAGAACAGGGTTCTGCAACATCTCCATCAGAGTAAATCAGGATGGTAAAACTATCACTTCTTTTGCCACTATGCAGAATTTATATTGGTTAAACCCTAAGCCTTTCATTATCTAAATTAAAAGTATACTGTGTTTATTGAATTCAGAGATTAGCTTGCTGCTATAGCAAAAGTAGTCTTACTTTGATGTCTCAGGATTAATATTCATGAAGTTTCAGACTATTAACTACACATATAACATCTGACAAGAAACATCTTATAGACTACAATTACTGTAGGATCATTTTAGTCCTGATTTTATCTTTTATTTTTCTATTTGATTCCCACAGAGTTTTCATACTCTCAAACAATGTTTGGTTTCTTCTGGAAGGTTTATACTATTGATGGATCTGGCTAAAACGTATATATTCAAACCCAAAGGACATTTTTCAATTTCTTTCTCATTTTAAACAGTTTTACATGAATTATAACTTTCAAATCCAATTGCATGAAATGCTGTCTGAACTCTGAGCAGAAAAGGAAATCCTCACACACTGTTCACTCCTCCATCAGTTCAGCCCAGAATAGTGAATGACATGATACACACAAATGGCCAATATTGACATCTGTCACATATCAGTCTTGAAGACATCAAATCTTTGTAAACTATGGTATAAAAAAAAACCCACAAAAACAAAAAATACCCAACAACAAAAAAAAAAAACACAAACCAAACAAAAAGCAATTCACAAAAAACCATTGCCTTTTTCTTTTTTTCCACACAACACCAGTGCTCTGAAAATATTATCAATCACTTAAACGGAAAAACAGCACCAGAAAAATTAATTACTACATGAGGAAGAGTCTACACCACCCACCTAGAGCACTAACCAGCTAGGCCTCTGCTAAAAACTTCTCCCAATTTCCCATAGTGCATGAGAGAAAGTCATAAATTGCACAGCAATACCAACAAACAGCAAATGTCAGAATTTTAATTGCAAACTAAGTATGAGCCTTGACTGCTCAAATTAAATCCAGATTTGAACATTAAAGGTTTGCAGTTACTATGCTGAGGCTACAGATTGCTTCTGCTCACCCATTCTATAATCTAGTAGGCATTAGAGGTAAACTAGAGCTGGTACAGATGGAGAATCACTATGTAGCAATTCTCAAAGATAAGTTCACAGGATTCTTGGGAAATATTTACTAATTTAATAGAGAATATATATCAAATTACTCCTTATATAACTGAGAATTATTTTTCTAACAGTTGTGGTGGAGACTAATTTCTCCTGAAAACAAAAGATATTTTAGACCCTCCTGTGTAAACCCTAATTCCCACTCAGATATTTGCATTTAGAAAAATACAGATTTAATCTTTTGAAAGGCACTGAATTTCCCATCAATTAAAAATTTTGGACCTTCAATTTTGCTGTCTTTCAAATCACTCTTCCATGAATATGTTCTGTGCAAATGCATATTCTTTACATCAGTAAGCCTATTATCTGGCTTGTTCCTATGCTCCAGTATCATCACATAAAGCTGGTTTCAGTTTAGGTCTCAGTGTAAAAGATTAAATGGGAATTAAACAAATGCTATTTTTCAGTCCTACAATTATGCCCTGAAAGCTTGATGGTGAAAAAAAAGACTTGAAATGCCCAAACACACAACAATGAAAGATTACACAACGAGGACATACGTAAATAACATCTCCAGCCAGGCCAGGAGAAGAAACTTTGACTGCATTAATGGCCTGAATGAAAAGTAAGAGGCAGGGGACTGTGTGTGTGGATGGTCCTGTTACCATATTATGAGCAAAGCCTAAGGAATTTTAGAGATTCAAAAGTTTCAGCAGATCTTTGGGAGGTGTAAGGGAAGGGAAAAAAGAGCCAATACAATTAGGCTTGCTTCACCAAAATTCAGCTAAAAATATCAGAAAAAAAATATTAACCTTGTTTGCATGGAGATATTCTAGAAGAATAACTGATAATGGTAACAGATATTAATGAATGGCCAAATTTGCAGAAAGATAAAGCTGGCTGGGATATCTTCTACCTCAAAACATTTGCTAAACTGAGTTTCTTTTTTTTTTTCCTTTGTGCAACTATAGGAATCTACAATTAAAATAGTTTATTTGGTATTCATGGAGAGGAAGATGCTTTTCAAGGGGGAAAAAAAATGAATATCAAATTTAAAAAGGAAAAAAAACTCAAATCTACCAAGGACTTTCAAGGACAAATGGTTTGGTACTTTTCAGCATATTTCAAGCTCTGCAATATGGACAGTTCATCTTTTTTCCTCTGCACTGTCAAAATGAAATCAAGTATGGATTATTATTTAAAGCAAGCAAACCTGCAACAGCACAGAAAAACTGAAATAAGGATTGAGAAAACTGAAGCCCAGCAGTATTACCTTCAATTAAATGTAATTTAAATGATCTGGAGCCATTAACATCTTAATTTGCAGCTTGCCCCATTAAACATGGGGGTTTTGTAGGTTTTTCCTTATCAGCTGACTTACACAAAGTAAACTCTCTGATGTGGTAGATTTATTTGCACTATAAAGAACTGAAGTTTAAATTCTTGATTTCCACTTAGCAACATAAGATTTATAATATGGTGCTTAGATTAATGTGTATATTATATTTAAAGTGATATTTTACCTTAATGATGATTAATGGCTTCTTTTTCTGTCTGATAATAAGAGTAGCTGGCATGGTATTTTAGACTTTTACCATCATAATCCTAAAACCTACTTCAGTTCTTTATTTCAGAAAATTTCAAGGTATATGTGAGTGCTTTTGAAATGAACATTGAGAACTGAACAACGACTGCCATCAGGTAATGAATGTTATTAAAAGGACCAAGTGGCTTTTTCACAGTTTGTGTCAGTTGGAAACTGCAGTTTGCTTTTCAATTAATTGTATTTATATGATCAACATTTAGGTGTGTACTAGGTGTGAAATGGTAACCATGGTTAGGACATCCTACAGACTCCTTTTGGCCTATGAAGACTAGGACTCAAAATTTCTCTCTCTTGCTTTTGCCATTTGACAACATAATATCAGCTTCACAATTCACTCTTCTTGCTCCAGTAAATGTCTTTGTATCCTACAGTAACTCAAAAGAGATACTAACCCAGACAAAAGAATAAAGTTCTACAGAGTGAAAGGTAAGAAAAAAATTCTAAAATTTGATGAAGGGGGAATTAGTTTATACAGAATCCTTTCCTGCATCTTCCCACATTTGTATTTTAGATGAAATAAGTTTTCTTTGTTTCTGTAAAGACTACAGAATAAATCTAAATATCCTGTCCATATTGTCAGACTTTGAACAGCATGTTGTAAGAGGCTTAGCTGGATGGACTAAGTATTTTTCAAAAAGCTGGAGGCAACATACTTTAAACATAAATATCTACCTGCACCAGAAATTGGTCTCTGTGCTCACTGTAACCATCCTTTTTTATATTGCTGCCTACTGCTCAAATTCCTCTCTCATTTTTAAGAATTACTCAAAACCTAGCAAGCTAGAGGTACCCAAGTACACCTTTCTACTTTCACCCTACTGCTAACTTACCACCTTCTACATTATAAAGCATATATATGTTATAAAAGCAAATTCTATATTTCAGAAATTAATAGCTGGGAACAGCTAGAAATAACATGACTTTGAACACACAGTTATGAGATCTAGTTAAAAAGAAGGCAACGTAGGAGAAAAAAAATCTGCTCCAAATACCAAAGGTCAAGGCTTCTAAAATTAGACACTGTGGAATCACCCAATGGGTTGTAGAGAGGTGGCAGATAATGTTACACTGCCCTATCCACCTTTCACATTCTCAAGTAGTACTAGAAATAGTATTTTAAAAATACATAGAATATTATCCACATATTAATTTTCTTAATCACTAGTGTCTGTGAAAAACATATGAAATTATAAGGCTGAAAGTGGTATGTTCAATAGTCATATGATTAAAATAAAATATGGAGAAGACAGTCCATCTTTAAGTGCAGCCTGTAGCCAAAAAAAAAGCATAGGTCACTGTGCCTTTGGCTGGGTGCTAATATCTTACCATTATTAACCCACTGTGACAGTGTTCATACACTTGTCAGATAGATCATCTACAGATAATTTGTCAGACTGACAGTCTTTCTTTGGATTAATTAGCTTGGGAGAGTTAAAAAAAAAATAAAAATGAACCCAACCTCTTCATTTTATTTTGTGAGTCTTCATGGGAAAAGGTGAATTCCTCTTTCTGAAGAGAATTTAAATACAACTCCAGCCAAGCTTTTATGTCTGAATTTCACTGGATTCTGAATACACTACTCAAGAGGGTCAAAGGACTTTGAGTTTCCTGTTGTGGTAATAGTTTCTTTAACTACAAGAGCATTCTGCTAATACACAGAAGTTAACTGAAAATTTCTTCAGTAGATTTGCATAAATGCAGGGAAATAGTTCATACAAGGAAAAAGTTCAGAAAAGCATCACTCCTATAGGGAACACTTATAGATTCATACAAATATTACCCTTGGAAAGGACCTCTGGAGATCTCTAATCCAATCTCCCAGTGCTGGCCTATTGCCAAGAGCAGATAAGGCTTTGAACACTGACACTGTGGAACCTCCGAATCTTGTGTGACAGCCCTGGCAGTGCAGGACTACCCCTCTCCTCTGCTTTATGTGAATATATAGGATCGAGCATTATCAGCCAAGATACCAGATATGATCACACAAAGATTATAATAACTCATTGAAAGTGTGAATACCCTTTCACAGTAGTTGTATTCTCCACAATATAGCAACACGTGTATTCTCAAAGGTGCCTTGCCTCATTTGCAGTATTCTCTTTCATTAATAAGCAATCAGATTAAACTGCAATGACACTTGTTCTGCTCCACAGATATTTAACGTTAGGAAGAACTTGAGATTTATAAGGTACAGGTAAGATTACCTTCTAATCTTTTCTCCAAATTAACACATGAAGATACATCAAAATACAACATAGCCTTAAACCAATCAGCCTTCTGTGCAAATGCAGAAACTCAGCAGGGAAGCAAATTATATTTATTCTATATTATAGACATAAAGCAAGTTGTTTTGTGATCATCCTGACATTTAAATAAAGCAATGCAGAATGCTTTAATTTTCTGCTTTACGGCAAGAGTAATAAAATCAGTATTGGTCCCAATTGCCATCTACATTAAAAAATATGTTGCAATCAGCTGTGGATTTCAGAAGGATGTTATAATTAATGGCTTTTTGCTGGCTGTGTTTTTAGCCACTGTGATTGCATGGAGTTGGATCTCTTTCCAGATTTGGATAAATGGCAAATTTTCCCACATTTCTCTTGCAGTGATAGTATTTCTACATGATTTTGGTGAGCATTTTAAAAATAATTACACATTTCTTTCAGGGATATGATAAATAAGCACAATTAAATTGGTTTTAAATATCCACAGAAAACTACAACACAAGCCTTCTGGTTGGTAGTGTTACACTTCAAAGGTGGGGGAAAACTTAAGTCAGACTGGGCTAGATTTTTCCAGCCTGTGTCCACTTTTATATAGTTACATTGACAGCAGTGCAACTGCATTGGTTGTAAAGCAAGCTAATATATTTTAAAAAAATTAATGACTGAGGTGTCTTCGGTTTCTGAAACAACAGTTATGCAGCCTTCCAGGCAGCTCAGCAAGTGCTACAAGACTTTACTTGAAGAATTCTGAAGCATCTTTTCCATTAGAATCAAATGGAGAAGCACAATGTATACACACAAAAAGAAAAAAAAAAAGAAAAAAAAAAAGAAAAAAAAGAAAAAAGAAAAAGAAAAGAAAACCCACTGGAAATCACATTACCCTCCTTCAAACTAAAGAACAGTATATTTTAACAATGTATAATCCTTTCCCACAGAGATATTCCCTGTTTGACCCTACTCACTCCATTTTAAATCAGATGCTTTAAATTTGTAGGTGGAATATGTTCCCTTTTACTGGCAGTGTCTTGTATAGATTATTTCTTCCTTTTTTCACCTTTATGCAATCAAAGACCATGAGACCTGCATGTAGCACAGAGACATGTATGGATTCACTGCTTGACTCTGCCTCACTAAGGATTTCCAAGCATCCAGCCCTCCTTTCTAGAGTTTTAACTGGACATTGTTGATTTTGGCTGTTTAGATTCATGAAGACTTTGCACAAACCTTTTACCTACATTTGAACTGTAGGGGCCTGATTATAGAAATATATTTCCAGGTTTGATATAAACCCATTCCCTATCTTCTACCCGAAGCCTCCTCCAATACAGAATTCAAGCTTTGATCAAATTTTGATACCTAATGATAAATAGAACATTCACTGACTTAGACTGACTGGAGAATTTAATAGATGTTAAAAAACCTAGATTAAGTTCACTTTTACATTTTGTTGGAAACATTTATTGCAACTAGTATTCATTACTATTCTGACAGCAAGGATCCATTGATTCAAAGATGCTGTTACAGAACCTCCTTGAAGAACCACTACAGAAAAAAAGGGACCCCATAGGCCTAAGATCTGGAAGAAAGTGGCATTTATTTCTTGCCAACTTTTATATCTGATATCTGTTCCTGTTTTAAAAATGACTGCACTAGACCAAGACTACAAGAGCTATTTTAAAAGGAGCCCCACAAGCCAATAACTTTGGATACCATGTGCAACTGACCTGCACTGGATTTATGAGACGTCAGCAGCAGAAGATTAATTGCCAATGTGGGGCAAATCTACTACCTAAATCAAAATTTACACATGGAAAAATCTATTTGTTCAAGAACAAAGGCCACTTATCTACTGTAGATACCTCACGGTGGGATAATGTTACCTGTTTTATCAGCTACAAATTAGTTTGTGTGCATAAGATGTGGAATCTCATTTATTGCATAGCTGGAGAAATTGTTTCAAATCTGATTTTGAAGGGTGTAATATGTGCAGAAAGGATACCCCACCTGAGCGTTCTGAGTCAAGCGTTTGGTATTTGCAGTACTTTATTTTGGTCTTGGTGGCATTTCAGCTTGCATATCTCTGGCCTCTCTCATACATTTTAATATACTCAGAACTAATTCATATTGTGCAGCAAACAGGAGAAAAGCTGCTCAAATAGAGAAATTTGTGAAAAAAAAATAATAATATTTTTCTTGGATATAAATATACAGCCCCCCCAAAAAAGAACTTTGCAATGCCCATCAGCACCCATCACAGAGTGCATGCATCTTATTTGCATCTTACCTCTTTGCATTATGTTCTGTGGTAGTTTATCTGAATAATTCAAGTAACAAAAATTTAAGCACTTGTTGAGCCACTTTTCCTAAGGAAATGAGGCTTAGATTGCAGTGTTTTCTATCTGATACTCATTGGCAACATTTTTATTAATTATTGATTGAATTCAACTGAATCTGACAGAGAAACAGACATCTCAAACAGAGGATGCTTCCCAGATAGGAAAAATCAATGGCTGAAGAGAGGAATGTGACTTAGATTAGTGGTTCCAATCCCCACAAAGTCTCCAGGGATGGAAAGTCTCCACCCATGCAATATATGTTTAATAGATCAATAAACTGGCAAGAAGCTAAATTCACTTCTTTTGCTCAAAACAATTTGCAGCATATGTTTCAGAGAATTCAGAATATGAGCACAGGAAGCAATGGCTCCCGTAGTTCTTACATTTTCTTTTCCACTATCATCTGTAGCTGAACCTCGGTCTGGCACAACAGAAAATTGCAATGTTTCAAATGGTAGAAGAGTGCAGATTACACCAGACCACATGCCCATATGTCAGGTTTTACTATGAGACTCTGTACTCCATTTGTGCCAATATACGTATGTAGGTTCAAAACATGATTTTGAGTGTATTAGTAACACTATTTTTACTTTCAAAGTCAGATGTGTTTTCCCTGTGAATTCTACTGTATGGACATCAGGTTTTTTTCAGTATAGAAAACCTATAAAGCGATCCAAAATATAATTGATTTGGCTTTTATCTTCACATCACTACCTCATGTACTACTCCAAGGTAAAAGTGTCAACCTTTGGAGAAGGGGGAGGAAGTTTTCTAGCTTCTGTTTTGGTTTTCAAGCATCAGACATTTGGACACCATCAGGTAATTTTGAAGTTGAGGTTAATTCCAAGGAGTTGAGTTACTGAGCAAGTACTAGGGCACTGAGGCAATATGCTGTATGGCTGTCAGGTCTGTGTATAATATATTAGGCAGCTATCTTCTCTGGGTATGCTAGTCTAGAAGGGAGATTTCATGACAAATGCAAAGGAAAAAGAGCATCTGGGTTTGGATGGGAAAAACTCTAAACTTTTTTCTCTCATTTACAATTAGAGTACACTATTACAATCACACCAAAACATATGTTAATTTTACAATGTTAGCTTTGTACTTTCATTCTCTTGTGGACTGGCTATAAGAAATAAACACAGAGCCATCAACAAACCTGTTAATTGTGTCAGATACTAATGAAAAACAAAAACTCCCTGCAAACTTGTATTGCAAAAAGGAAATATTCTTTCCAGAGCCTATTTAACCACCATCCTTGTGGATACAGCAGGAGGAGTTTATATAAGCAAATAATTCTGTTACTGGTAGAAGAGAGACTGTTCCTGATTAAAACTTGACTATGCTGCCAATCAAATCCTGTCTGTGGCTGGAAAGGGGTTCACTCTGCTCATCTTTGTGCTCATTAGTAATTGCAGCATCTTGACAAATTCTCATCATAGAGAGGGTTTCTCTTTTATATTGCAAAATTAACAGAGTTCTTTGCCTATATAGTATGAGGCAAAAATAAATATATGCACATAAAAGTCACTGAGCAGCAGTGACACTTACCTTGGATAAATGACACCTCAATTACACTAACAAACATCTCCACTGAGAGAAAGATTTCATATAAAGGAATATGTAAATTACTTTTTATCCATTAGGAGACAAAGGAAGAAAAATGCACGTAATTAACAGAAAGCACAGCAGTAACTAGCTCTTGCCTATAGCTATCTGTTAAGAACAGCAGGAGAAATGTGTCTGTGAGGTCCATGTTGGTGTTACATGTTCTTCTGTTTAATGAGCACTCCATTGCACATCTGGTTCTCAATATCTTTAAAATAAACTTACATCTGTAATATCTAGTATATGTTCTGAAAAAAATGACAAAGAGAATAATGGCAGTGGTATCTATTGTCAAGGTGAAGAAGCTGAAGGCTGTTAATTACAAGTATAATTTTCAGATACCCTCATCTGTAGATGAACAGAAGGATATTCTGCTGCTGCAGGGAAGCAGTAACCTTCTGAGTGTGCATCAGAGCTCTTTGTCTTGAAGGGATTTGCAAGGTCACACGTGGCTCTGCTTCACTCCAGTGTGTGTAATGCAACAGGGCACTGTAATAATGACATTCCAACACGTTTCAGGTTTTCCAACACCAAAGTTGCAATGATCATATGACTATACAGATGTATAACATGCACACTAAGCAAAATGAATTGCTAAAAGCATTCATACAGGACTTTGACAATGTGAAAAAAACATTCAGAAACAGCACACATCATAAGAATTTGCAGTTCACAGGTATCAGGTGAGAATACACCTGACTGTTTAATGTAGCCATTTAATAAAACTTTATCCCAAACTAGAAGTACTGACTTCCTAGGGAGCAGAAGCAATGTAGGTTCCTTCATGTGTTACTTATGTTTGACAGTGAACTATAAACTTTGTGTTCTTATGGATCTATTTATAGGCATGTTTAGGTTAAATGATCTCAAAACTCTCTCTGTGGTTTCTTAAAGGTAATTCAGGACACGTGAAAGAAGGTATTTCATCTCTGCCTCTCAGTTGCTGAGACATCTTTCTATTTCTACTCTGGCTTTTATTTTTAGCCCCTGAACCTGGTATTCAATTGAAATGTGTGAAGCAAAACCACTTTGCACTCCTGGACAATACAGGCCTTTACATTTCCTTGATGCTTTCAAAACATAAGGTTGTATTTTTGAAGTGCAAAGGAAATGCAGAAGCTCAGTGAATAAACAGCAAACTTCTTGTTCACTTTCAAAAAAATACGAAGTACAATTCTTTTATGCATACTACTGGCATCGTTTGTAATGACATCAGATACTACAAATATTTTAAAGAATGCTTGCTGCTGCAGCCACTCCTCTTACTCCCCACTGCTATGTAATTTTGCAGTAATATACTACAGAAGTGAGCCACTATTGAAATGCTGATGGTAT
This sequence comes from Ceyx melanurus, assembly GCA_024611195.1. Lineage (NCBI taxonomy): Eukaryota > Metazoa > Chordata > Aves > Coraciiformes > Alcedinidae > Ceyx > Ceyx melanurus. The sequence goes on along the minus strand of JANHGL010003517.1, from coordinate 123,889 downwards.
ATGAACAGAAAATTATATAAATTACATCGAAGGCATAAACTATGAAGTTTCCCTGGCTTCCATAGCGTCAGAAGTGACAGTAAGAGCTACAAAGATAAAAGAGACAGAAACAGTGTTTTCCCAAAGTAACTCTTCTACAGGTACTGACAGTTTTGATGTTTCTTCCAGGCACTAACGTTCTTTATTTACTGTTGCATTTCATTTTATGGATTTATTTTTTTTTCACATCGAGTTCAAACAGAATAAACAGGAGCTTGAGTTACAGCATGTAACATGGTCAGAAAGAGACTTTATAGAATTAGATCAATTCTTGTTTCTTATCCACCTGGTTTCATAAAACACTCATATTGACTCTCTTGTACTATAATCTTTGTGTTTGGTTGCTCATGTTTCACAATCCATTACAAGCTAAAGAAAGAGCTTTTTATGAGAAAACTAGAAGTCATGGGGCTTTTATAATGCTACTCCCTCTTCTACCTGACTCTTCTGAAGCATTTTTAGGAAGCCCTCAATCTCTTATTTCTACTGTGTATACATGTATTAAATAAAACCCTTTGATAAAATCAAAGCTATTATTTCAGAGTCAGGTAAGTCAACAGAAACAGATTTCTCCGGTTAGTTCAATAACAAAAGAAATATATTTCCAAAGAAATAATAATAATAATTATTATTATTATTATCACCTCATTCTAGAGGTGAGATTAGTAAAATGGAAAGGAAATAAATGGGTGCAAGGAATGCTACTTTACCCACTACCAGACAGCTCCAAAGGCTTTCTTGGAACAGCTCAATGTACTTACTTTCCTCTGAGTGGTATAACAAAGAAATAGTTAGAACTGGTGCAATATTGTCTTCTGGGGGAACTGATGGATACATCAACTGACTATTCTGATGCAGGAAAAGAAAATACATCCAGGATGCTTCTTAACTAACTGTTGCTTACATTAAGTTTTGAGACTTTGAAATGCAGTGTTAGGAAATGCCCTAAAGATCTCTACAGTTGTATCTGTTAGATTCTTCAAATAATTTCCTGTCTTTATCCTTCTTTACTTTTCTTAGGAATCTCAAACAATAGTGTCTTGAAATACAGTTTAAAAGATGCAATTTCTCACTTCTTTTGCTACTTCAGGCAAAAATGAAGCTGCTTGGATTAATTCCAGTCTGGCTCTCAATATGTATGAAGGAAGAAACAATGGTGCCTGTGATTTAATAAAAGTGATTACCTGTAATGAAAAGCTGTGACCTCTCTGTAATTCATCTAAGTGAGATCTGCACAATAAAAAGGAAAATTTCTTCCTTCTTAGCTTTGACATCCTGTCTGAGAGCATCATCAGTCCAAGGGAGACACTGACATAAGTCCAAAGTTATAGACTGAGTGTTACTGAGCACAAAGGTGAACATTGAATTCTGCAGATTGGACCAAAAAATTAAAATTCCAGCTTCTATGAACCCACAACAACAACAAAAGGCTATTTCTATTATAGGTCAAAAGAAGAGCATCTTTCAGTCATTTTGAAACTACTTCAGTATTCTTCTATGTATACAGTAAATTAAAATTTAAAAGACCTTACTATAAAGTTTTATAATAACAGGACATGTGATCCAAAAGTATTTACTTAAGGAAATCTAAGCTTTGTAACAAAAAACAGCAGAAGACAAGTTCATACAGTTAAGAACCAAAAAATAAAATTATAAACACCTTCTGTTCTGGAAATTTTAACCTATAAAGGATTCTCTTTCATGAACAGCATACTTCAGAAGGCTGGATATAGCTATTATCATGCAGATTTCCACCTAATAATGTTACTAACAATTTAATTACTAACCCTTGCCTTCACAGGCAGCCAGGGGATTGTACTGGCTTTGAATTTCCTGCTATATCTCAGTAACTTTTCTCCTAAAATAGCTGGACTTGATATGGGAAAGAACTACCAGGAATCTGTTCCCTTATGTGCTCAAGTACTGGCTTTCATGAAAAATTCCTATTGTGAATTATGGTCTGGGATTAGGTCTTGTTTAAAACATGCAAATAACCCTAGCCAAAGAATAAGCTAAGAAATCCATTTTAATAATGCAAATTATTTTAGTTTACTCATCATCTTGTGTTAGAGTTAGCTCAAAATTATTTTGCATAAGATGCCTGAGCAAATCCAATGATTTATTTAATTCAGTTTGTGTGTTATGGCTCTGCAAAGGTGACTTTCTTAGTAATTTAAAAATTACTACCTTTATATTAATAAAGAAAACTGCACACATTTGGGTTAAAACCATCTTATTTCCCAGAATATTGAATGCTATAAAAACCTAAACAATATTTTTAATTTTTGGAGCTATTTTTGTAGAAATACATGATACCTTCTTAACATAGTACAGACTACACCTCTTGAATTATCAGAGATTTAAAGACCCTAAACTTTGCCACAGTTAGAGAGTTCATTAACTATGGGTGAACTGCTGTCTTTTCTGTCTTGATTCATCGGCTCCTGAGGTATTTCTAGGCAGTCAAAATCCCACCATTTTCTAGCAGATCTAAGACCCTATTATTCCTTTAACATCATCTTGTGTTTTGCTCAATGTCTCACTACAGCAGTAAGTATTACATAGTACATTTTCTTTTCAGACCAATATTAAGATTCATAGCTTTTTAAATCTAACACTGTCTGCTTTCACCTCCAACAAATTAGTAACTTTATATTAAATTCACATAAGCATAGCAATGAAAATTAAAGGGAAGATTGTATTCTTCTGTGCTGGTACAGCTACTTAGGCTGTCATTAAGTTATATGAAGGGAACTTTCAACAGTTGGCTCAAGAATCGTTGCATGTGTCAATATTTAAAATGAAAAAACAAATTTAAAAAATGAAGAGTTATGAGTTCTTGTTGAACACTGGAGCCATAAGATTTTGATTTATAATCTATTTCCGCTGATAGGCAATAGATACTTGTGTGCTTAAGAAAAGAAACAAGATATCTAAAAAACAAATGGAAATAAACTGCATTCACATCTCAAGCCTAGAGCTGTATCTATTCTTTTCACAGCTAGTTTCCATAAGCAGCAATCCTCATCTCCTTGGCACATCATAACAGCACTAGGCTACTGCAATATAAAAATGTGGCTGTTATCCAAGAATCAGTGCTCTGCTAGATACATGAATGACATAAATGTATTTAATAAAACATTGCCTACAAGCAAATTAGTTTCTTCAATATTTGTATATCAGTGAAACTACAGAAAGTGAAAAGAAAATCATACATGATGTAAAATCAAGTACAAATGTAACTCTGAGGAATTAAGGGAAAAGAATGGGCAAAGCTGTAGTCAAAATTCTGTTGACAGAAAGCAAATTCTGTCCAAACTGAGCCTTAGTTTTTCAGTGGAGAATATCTAGATCTGACAAACCCTGGGGGTCTCTAACCACCGACACCAGGCCAATCCAAATAACTACAGTTGACAGTTGTTCTGTGCTGCTGCTTCCAATAGATGTTGTTGAGAAAGGTGGGAAGATAAGAAATTCCTTCCGTAGAAGAATGCCAGAAACAACCAGTGCCAAACTGCTTCATTGCTATCCTTCCTACCAGCCTGCTCACTTGGCAGCAAACCTGTGCTCCTCAACCACAGCTAGCCCCCAGAACTGCCAGTGACACAAAGGGTGCAAATCCAGATCAGTTTTTCTCCACAAAATCCCCACAGTTACTTGGAAGCAGTACAGGATATCATTGCAGAAATAGGTTATAGGATAGAGGTTGTAGTAAGGTGGGGGGTCAGTCTCTTCTCCCAAGTAACAAGACATAGGACAAGAGGGAAATTAAGTTGGGCCAAAGGAGGTTTAGACTGGATGATGGGAAAAATTCCTTCACTAAAAAAGGGTTGTCAAGCCCTGGACCAGGCTGCCTAGGGAGGTGGTTGAGTCACCTTCCCTGGAGGGATTTAAAAGCTAATCTGATGTGGTGCTGAGGGACAGGGTGAGTGGTGGACTTGGCAGTGCTGAGTTAACAGCTGGACTTGATCTTAAAGGTCTTTTCCAATCTGAATGATTCTATCACAAGTAAATTTGCTAAATAGGTAAAAACATCATCTACTTATAATACTTATAATGATGAAGGTGGTAAATAAATAAGCAGTGCAATTTGCTGGTTTCCTCTGTGTACAATATATGAAGCCATAACTGTTTTGCTAAACTAACTGTGTCCTCCTAGAAAGATTTCCAATATCAATTAGAGCACTGATTGCATTGCTACTAAATAGATTTCCCTGTCATGTTTCCTTGATTATATGTAAATATTTCCTAAATTAGACATGTTTCAAGCTCCATTTAAAATATAATGCAATAGGATAGTATGTCAAAATTATGCAAGATAAACATGACTACGGTCTATAAGACTAAGATTTATATCTTTTAGTATGAAACAATAGGAAAAGAATTTAATTATTAAGATGCTTTGGTTTTATGCTATAGAAAATATGCCAGCTTTTCTAGGCTATGACAAATAATTAAAAATCTGAAATTTAGCTTATTTAAGTCCCTAAAACCTCATTGTTCCAACAACAAATTCAGAATGTAAAAGTGTGATGTAGAACAAGATCTCTTCCATTAGCATGATAACTTAAGTCTTGGGTGATGAGAATTTCATCTATAAAATTATGACATATGGAGGAATGTATTAATAACAAACTGAAGTTTTTCATTGCTCACTTCAAAATTCCTGTATTTTTTTAAAGATGAAAAACCTTCTGATCTTGATAGATTTTACTGTGTTAGAATTCTGCCATAGTTGTCTTTTCTCTGAGTACTGCAAGTCTCCAGAGAAATGCTAGGAGTATTAGAGAATACTGGAGCAGCTGTTAGCAGCTCAGAAATGAGGTGGGTTTAGTTTAAGCATACAGAAGAAACTAAGAAGCCTTTAGTTAATGTAAGAATACTTTCTACTTAGTTCTGTGAAAAATATGCTTTAGAGATATTCATTGATATATTTCAGCAGCTTATTTGCAAGTCACATATTTTCTGCTGATTTTATTTAGGTTTGTCTGAATATTAAATATTCTCAGAATGCTATAACTTCCTCAAAATAAGTAAGTTAGCAAAACCTAATTTCATTTTTTTTCCCTACACTAAGAAGTTTATATAAAATTTAATATTTCCTTTAAAAAAATACACCTTATAACACAGAAAATAGAAACCTGATAATCTCAAAGTGAGCCATTTAAGTATGCCACGTAAGCAGAAAACATATCCAAAATTTCCTCCAAGTCTGATGTTAATGAGTGAAAATCCAGTACGAAATTCACCTTTAGAGGAATACCACAAAAATGCTAAAAAAATTTATGAATACTGATAGATTTCATAATTAATATTGGAATGTTTAGAAGTCCTTCTTACATAGGATAAGACTGCACCCAAACAAAGGAAATAAAATTAACTCTCCAGCATTTATCACTCACCTGGGCTATGTTTTCCAGTTTAGCACCTATGTTAAGGTTTTGTTTTGGGGTTTTTCTTCTAATGAAATAGAAGATGATTTATAAGTAAATTTTGAATGGGACTAATTAAACTCTGAAATTTAATCTTCTCTAAATGTTCAAATTTCATTAAAACAATGTGAAATATGATGGACAATAGAGTTAAGGATTTTTTTTTAAAGTATAATTTTTCTTATTCTTCAATAGGCCAAGAAATAACCTATAAAGACACACTTGAGCCTGTGCACATGAACTTCAAAAAATCATTGGCTCTTTCTTGTTTAATCCAAACCTGTCAGAAGACTGAAAACAATCCCACAACACTCATTCCTCAACTGCTCAGCTTCTTGACAGAATTGCTAAAAGCCAATGAGTTCAGTCCATTTGCTCAGAGGGTTTGGGTTAGCAAATGATGGCACCAGCAGTAGGATCAAAGATCTGCTTGGTCTGAGGCACAAAAGGCAAACAAGGGCATGGCTGCTGCCAATAAAGGGAAACAGAAGCCACTGAGCAAACCTGTAACTGCTTAAAGGGGACACCCATTTCAGACACCAGCTATAAGTGCTCCTGTAGAAGACACACTGCTTCAAACCTGTCAGAAGAGAGGGGAGCTCACCCTGACTTTCTGGGAATTTTCACACCAAGTGATCACTTTTCTTTCCCCCTTTCACTGTCTTGTGCTGCATGTTCAACCTCATGTGTTTTGCCTCCGAGCTCTGCACTGTGCTTCATAGCTGCATAGAACTCCTGCAGGTAATTAGGCTGCTCCATTATCTGCCCTGTTTTTTGCTTAACAGACCTGACACACTGAAACTTGATTTCTAGCAGTGTCACCTGACACTGAGGGTACACTTCAAAAATCGTATCTCACCAGATGCAACAAATTAGCATTTAAAGTGATGAAATGCCTTTTCAGAGTGTTTGCTGAAGCCTAAATAGGGGATTTTTTTAGCCATCTTTTTAATAAAAAGCAATGTAAGCTACCTAAGGGTTCCAGGTGCATCTAAATGGTGTGCAGTTTGGGCATAATGAAGCTCCCTGTTGCTACCCTACTGCTCCTTGCTGTCAGCAGCTGCTTGTTTTCTTTCTGTAATAGAGCCACACGTGCTGATGGCTCCAGGAGCAGAGAGCTCTTAGAATAACATCTTACAACTGTAGCTCTCATCACTGACATTCTATTTAAAAATTGAAAAAATGTTAAATCCCACTTCTGAGAGAAAGCTCAGGCAGAACAGCACTTCATGAAAATGAGGATGATCAGAAAACAATGGCACTGACTGACAATCCAAGGCATCAATCAATCAATCCTCAAACATTGACATTATTGGAAGTTTTCACTACCACAAAAAGCATAGGAAACAACAAAAATTTTCTAATCCAGACCATGAATTGTAGCTGTTTCATCTCTCCCTCTGGTAAAAAGACATCTCTTTACTCATTCTGTGATTTAATGATCAACATGGAAACCTGTATGGAATGTCAAAATATTATAAAGCTGTATAAAAATCAATCTCACACTGCCTATTTGAAGTTTCCGTTTCATCACCTTGTTTATGAATAAATTCACAATTCTAGAAATTTCCCATTCACACTTTTTATATTACTAGCTTTAGAATGTTTCAGTTTTTCTAGAGAAAGAGTCTAAGATCAGATAGACCAGGAATTTCCCTAGAGATGAAACCCCATTTCTTCCTTTCCACAGCCTCTTTTGGAGTTTACAACATTCTCCCTACTCATGATGAGGAATTGAAGGATTAACAAAACTGTTCACTGCTGGATGGCAAAAATTTTCTCTTAAGGACATCACTTTAATTCTTAATAAAACATGTTTCAAAACAGGAATTCATTTTATAGTTTAGCAGAGAACACAAAAAGACAGCCCTTCACATAGAAATCTAACAGAGCTACTGTTTGGGTTTTTTTACCAAACTTCAGACTTCTACCAGAAAACTGTTCCTTAAATTCGAAGTATAGACCAGTGCATAATTCTCATGAAATTTCTACAGTAATAATTCACTGGAAAATTTTAATATTTGGGAAAGCTATGACCCATATAACACAGTCATAAGTAATCCAGCGAAGTATCTTAGAAAGATAAACTGTTCTTCCTGGTAGAATTTTGGAACAAGCTTTATATTTTAATTATGCACCTGACAATCTATTGGGTTCTACAGGGCTTTAAGCCTCAGTGTTAGGGTGTGCTAACAGTAACAACAAAAAAAGCCAACTCTGGAAAGAGCATGACACAGCTACAATGCCATCAGGCGGTGACAGAGTATATGAAATGTTGACCATGTCAGTGAGCATATCTGCATAAGCTAATAATACACCAGGAACAGGTAATTGGATCTTTGTCATACACAATTCTGGAAAATTAGATTCTCTTTTGGATGCCAGGGATGGTGTGGGAGGGAAGGGGCAGAAAAGTATTTTTTCCACTTTCACTACCTGACAGTTTAATTCAACACTTTCATGAGTTTCTTCTCCCTTGGAGAGAGTTAATACCACAAGTCAAAGGCAGGAAATACACTTTTCTCAAATTCATCAGTCAGGAGTACAAAAAGAAGCCCTGGCATGCCAGACATGAATGAATAAGAGCTTAATTATTTTAACTACAGAAAGACAAGGTCTCATTACCAGTCTAAAAGTACTTTTACATTCTACACTCATGCTCCTGAATGGATCTATTGCTAATCAACCAGGTACTGACACAGAGGGTAAAGGACTGTAAAATAAGATCATGCAAATTTCTGATCACACTTTGTGATAAAGGTATCAGTCTTATTTACTGAGAAAATAAGGAGGGAGTTAAGGAACTTAGATGAAGAAAAAAATTTACTGGAGAATTCTGGTACCATTAACAACCTAAAAGCTGTGCAGTCAGGAAGCAGCACCATTCAGAGACCAACAATAATGACAGGAACAGATTAAATATTCTCTGGCACAGCCAAAATGCTAAGAAACAAGACAATCCAGGGGACCCAAGGCTGGGTGTTTTGGGGAAGACAGATAGCATCATATTCTTATTTATACCTGTTTCTCTATTCCCACCATATAGATAAGTAGGAGAATCATGGTAGCCTCTTGACCATCCAAGGATGATGTTGAAGGCTAGACCACCTGCTTTATGTCCCACCTGGCCATTTGCAACAGATTTCTGTTGCTGGCTTTTCTACTCATCTGTATCAGTCACATTAATTTGTTGTTTTGATTTTATTTTTATTAGCTTTAACAACAAGATTCCATCTTCTTGTCATCTCAGAGACAGGCAATGTTTGTCATTCCCTTTATGTCACTTCCTGGAATTTTTTCTTTCTTTTAACTTTTAAAATATATGGTGCCTCATGTTTGTCCTGCTTAAAGGTTGAAAATCTTCCTGTACTATAAGCATACTTTATCACGTCAGCAAGACAAGAATTAATTGTGTTAAAAGTAATATGCATTTCATTGCTGTAGACAGAATAAACTGAAATAACCAATAAAGTTGACAAGGAGTGAGAGTGTGGAATATTTCTGTGTTTAGACAAACAGATGGCTTCTGGAGTACACTGTTGACTCTCCTCAAACAAGTACTATGAAATTTATTAGGCAAGAAAATTAGGGAGATTTCAATAAGAACAGCAAATGGCATGGCATGTTTCTTAAGTGAAAAGAAGCAATTTTTTTTTAATGCATGGAGGATATGGGGTATCGTAGGATTTACTTATACACTGAATAACGTAGCTGTCTTGTCTGGTTTTATGTAGTTTGTACATCTGTTTTGTGGTAGACATCTGGACTCACATCTTGAAGCAGACAGCTAACTGACAGAAGAGATGTGCTATTATTACTTGATTCTCACAGAAATTACACCAAGCTGGAAGAAGTACGTTTTTACAGACTAAAAATGTAACCTAAGACCACTTTCTTCCACAATTATAGTTTATCATTGCTTTCTTACAGCATTTTGCTAAGAAGGATGCCAATAAATGAAAGCAAAGTCTAAGAGACCAAGGGAACTTTCCTTCCTTGTCCCATTGAGCCTTTTACATCCAGAAGTTCCTCTCTGTCTTCTGAAATGTATGGCAGACTAAAGAAGCAAAGAAATTAACTCATTAGAATTACCTCCTAGAAAATAAACATCACACCCCTGCACACCTGAAGCCCCAAAATAAGATGTTATGTACATTACAGTCTTGCAAGTACTTGTCTTTAGCACATCATCTAGATGGCAACTGCTGCCCAACAACAGCAATTCTCCCTGCCCTCCAAAAGAGCAGCTGGATCACAGTGCTGACCACCCTCTCCAAGCACCATAAAGAGTTTTTAAGGTGAGAAAGGACACTTTCAGCTACTGCTGCTGCTGCTGCAGCACAGACACTGAGAACAGCCTGACACAAGCAGTAACCAGCAGCCAAAGTGCAGAGCAACACGGGGAGATCTCTCCAAAGCACTTATCCCACAGCCTCCCATCAGGCAACAACTAGCAAGACAGAATAATTTAAAGAGAACCCAGATATGGCTGCTAAATTAATGAAGTGTGTGGAAATGCCTAGGCTTGCAAGAAAAGCCAAATGCCCACATACCATCAGAACAGAGACACTGGGCAGCCTGTCTGGCCTATTCCAATCCTTGCTGTGAAATCTGCCCTATTCCTACAGCAGAACAGGACCCCATCTTCGTTGCCCCCATTTCTTTCAGCCTTTCTAGATAAATCAGGAAATGCAAAGATATGATTTAACACAAAATTGTTTCTTTTTTGTGCCTCAAAAATTCAGGAGAAAGTAAAAATTCATCTGAACAAGAAAAGCTCCCAAATCCAACAACAATAATACAGGACTGGCCAAACCACTGATCTTGGTGTGGAGATTCAGAAGCCTTCACCCAATCCTGAGCAGCTCTTTGGATCAATAGCTCCTTAAGCAGGTCTCTGGACAGATAACAAAATCTAGAGCCAAATACTTTGCTGTTAAGGAAACCAGCGTAGCTTAATTGAAGTCACTGACATACATTAGTTCAGACCACCAGAGAATCTGGCCTCTAACACTATTGTTCTGCATCACCTTCATGTTTTAAATCCTCTACCAATTTTAATTAATTTGTCCCCACTAGGTTCACTGGCTCAAAGCTGTTTAAATAAAGAGCAGGAATAGAGACTCAAAGAGGAGGAAGATTTTTCACTCCAAGCTCAGCCAGCTTTACCAGTTCTAGCTAGGGAAGTTCCAGGGCACTGAATATTCTCAATACTTTTGTGTGTTTGGTTTTACTATCAGCATTCTGTAGTGGATTATGCTTCACATGGGTATTCTGATACCTTATCTCAAACCTTGGATTGACTAAATTTTCAGTCTCTTCTCAGCAAACATGGAAGAAAAAAAAAAAAAAAGGCTTAAAGCATAAGTGCCAATCCAATAGAAATTCTCTGTGCAGAACTCTGTGTGAAATTACATGAAGAAAGAGAGGATGGTACATCTGTCCCTTGCAGAATAGCAGTACTCATTCTTTATAGTGTGTTATACAATCCATATTGCATTGATAGTTTTCACTTCAGTGCTGACCTAGGCTCAGGTAACATCTAATAACTCTTGTCCCATCCAGGCACAAAAACCTCATAACTGAACACAGAGGACATTTTCTGTCGGGTTAATCTGAGTGGTCTGGGTATATAAATGAAAGCCAGAGTGCTGCTTTCATTCCAGGGAGTAGCTTAGAGAGGTTTTCTCAGTGCAAGTACTTATCATGTGCCTTCCCTGTAATTTGTCACATGTTCAGAGGCCAAACAAACGATCCTGTAATCCAGTGAGAAAGGATCAAAGCTGATTCTTTCTGCCTTATTGCATTTGCTTCCAGAAGTCAGAGTACATATCTGTGCTAAGAGTACAGAGCAAATGATCACACAGTAACTCCAGTGTAGCTTTAAAGCAGAGATAATCACAGCAGAGCTAAATTAACCTGGATGCTGATTTTCAAGGAGATCATTTTGAGCAGTGAGTAGCAGGGAGTCCTGATTCACACATAGATTGCCAGAACAGCAGGAGACACTCTGGCACAGTGCTGAAAACTTTTCTACGTCCATTGTTCTGCTGTTCAACTTTTAAACTGGGCAGCCTGTGTAAGAAAAGCTTCCTAACTACTATGGGGTGTAAACCCTTCTATGTAGTGTGAAAATTTGGGGCTTTTTTTATTAAATTAACTTCTGAGGTATCACTAATGGAGCAAGTCTTGTGCAAGATCTGCCCACATACATATTTGTTACCAAGATGACTACAGAACAGTTGCTGACACATTCTCTCATGTAGCTCAACTAAGTTCTTAAAATACAGACATATCTTTTGTAAGCTTTTGAATACTACTTGTACATTGTGTCATTTCTTAGGCAGAAAATAGGGCCACATTTTTAACTTCATGTCATTTTTTAACTCCTTTGTTGCCTGTCTAGAAGTTGAGGCAGAGAAATGGAAAACAATAAACACAGTAGAAGTACTGTAATGGTCCTGCCTCATGGATGGAATGCTGCTACAGTAAATATTAACCAAACAAGATGAACTAACTCTAAGCAGCTTAGATCTCTGTCTAGTTGTTAAATTTCTCCCCATTCATAGATTAGAACTTGTGGAAATTCTGGAGCATAAAAAGATTTAACAATTAAGGCAAGAGAACCAAGATAATTCTACAGCCATTTTCATATGTTTCACTTAGGGATAAAACAAGCTTTCTCTATGCTTCTTTCCACTTCCAAAACATGTATTTTCTTTTCAATTTAATCAGTCTTGAGCCGTGGTAGAAAAGAAGAAATTGAGCCCTCGGGACATTGCAAGCAGTGTAAAGGTGGGATACAATTTTTAATTGCAGGCAGCTTTTACTTGGAACGTTTTCTCCCATTTGGAAAAAGTAGTGAATATTCAGGCTAGTGGATCTCTTCACTTATAAAGCACTCTTCTTTGCAGGTAGCACAGGCTGCACAATAAGGCTTTGCCTGAGGTACTGGGGAAAAGTGGAAGCCTTCATTTTAAACTGGGGATTCACACCAGTGTGAAGAAGAATATAAGCATACACTACTGAAAAATGTCAACGTAAGCATTCAGCCCTCTCACCTTTTAATTTGCTAAGAAGATAATTAGCAAAGACAATTATGAGGCAATGGCAATTTATTTTATGGATAATTGCATGCATTGCTAGTATGAATAGATTTAGAATCATTCATGTAAGTATTAAAGCCATCCAACTCATAAGCTTATTTCTTGATTATTCAAGGTTTCTTTTCATACTGTCTCAGCTTTGCCAAATGCTATGCAGTGGAAATTCATGCCCATAGTTTGGGCACCGTGGCATTGCAGTTACAACAGTCAGAGGAAATTATCTAAAACTCCAGATCACATTCTATTGTAGAACATTTCTGTAAGCAGGAACTCAGTTCAGCACACAGCACATTAGCTCAGTCATCTGTACAGCAGCACTTTCCTGACTGCTTCAGAGGAAGTGTGGGATGAACCCCAACAACTCTTCCCCTTTGTGACCTTGTCACACAACCAACCCGGCACTGAGAGCACACTTGGTGTTCCTGCTTCTGCTGAGCAGTGGTTACAAAGCACGAAGGCTTGTAACCTGCTCAGGCTTTTCACTCTGCTCACCAGTGAAAAGATTAGAGGATGCAGAATAAATTGGGAGGGACAAAACAGGGCAGATAACATGAATTTACTAAAGGGATATTCCATCATATACTGTCATGCTCAGCAACAGAACAGAGAAGGTATTTTAGAGGTGTTAGCCATCTTTGGCTCAAGAACTGTCTGGGCATTGGTCTACATGTGGAAAGTGGTGAATTATTGTCTTTTAACTTATTTTGTTTTATTCTCTCTTCTTCCACTTATCCATTATTTATTTAACTTATTTTTAATTAAATATTATTTAATATTATTAAACATTCTCTTGTTTCTCTTTTGTTTGTTTTTTATCTTGACTCCCAAGTTTTCTTGCTTTCCTCTCCTGTCCCACTGTAGAAGTAGGAAAGTTCAGGCTGTCTACAAGTGGGCAGCCTTGTGGTGCTTAGCTGCCCACCCAGAGTAACCCCTGATATTAAACATTGGGGATTAAAAAAAATTATGAGTGACCCAAAGGACTGAAACAGGTAGATTTGATATAAACTGCTAGTGTCTAAATATAAAGATGATAGCAATGTTCAGAGCTGTAAGTAAAGAAAATACACAAGGAGAGAATGCAAAGAAAATTGGAATGACAAATGTGCCAAGGTAGGTTGGTTACTGATGTATTTGGGAGGTAGCTTCTCAGTGTGGTTCTATGATAATAAATAATATTATATTAAATTTATGCAGTGCCCTTCAGTGACAGATCAAGGTGCTTTTTCCAGGTGAAACACAGCAGCAGCAAAACAGTGCTGGCACATCAATGCTTTTTCACCACTGATGTAAAAATGCCCCAATAGAACTGATTTAAGTTCAAAATCATTTAAAAAAATAGGCAAGCCACTATCATGGGAAATAAACAAAACTGCTCTTGACAACTTCAAATTAGAGTTAAAAAACATACAAGGGTAAAAAAGGCTTGTAGGAGTAACAGCAAAGATCAGAGGTGATCAAAGCAAGGACCAAATGGATGTTTATGCAGCTATGCATGTAATACTGTAATGAACTAATTTAATAAGAGCTTTCATGCTCCAGGTATTTCCTAAGGAATAGATGCACTAGCCTTAATCCATATTAAATACAATCACAAGGGCTCAGAGTCAGACGACGGTGTAGCAGAGAGCACAAAAGCTGAAACCATACAACATAACAAGTCCATTCTCATTAGCATTTAACTGTTATAAAACGTGCCTTGGAATAGGAGTTCAGAGTCCACGTTCAACTCAAGTGGTTTACTGATAGCAATGCATAGTATTAGACATAGTCTTAGACTCTAGAATTCTTGATGCCACATGAAAAGGAAATAGAACAAAGGAATCCACAGTGGTTGACTTAAGCTGCACACTTGTAATTAGTCTGCAAAGGCTGGGGACACAAATGACACCAAAGTCCTTCATTTGTCAAACTACCTCCAATGACACACACATTGCACTTGTACAACTTTCAATTATGTAAAAATGTTTTCACCAATGCTGTCCAACTATTAACAAAGCCATTCCACCAGAGTTGTGTGATATAAGGTAGATACAACTCCCCAGGATATATCAAAACCTTCAGAAAATATAAACCAATTAACAGATGAAAAGAAATCTGGTTCATTCTTTGAAGGGGCACCAGCCTACACTTGTGATTTTTTTCAGACCATGAGCTATGTGCCATGAGCTGTCAGCAGGCAGTGGCCTGACTGCATAGGAAAGGAAGATGATTCCTGGAGTGTGTCAGGGCTCTGGCACTCTGGGCAGGATGGATGAGTCTTTCATTTGGTCTCTTTAATACACATCTATTTTATCTGATCACTTCTGACTAGTGCTGCAGTTTTCATTTTATACTTTGACTAGAGAACTCTGATAAATGCAAATGAGAAGAAAAAAGTGAATGACAAAGGTCACAAGAACAAAAAATGAATTTCAATAAATCAAGCAAAGTGAAAAAGAAATTAATTAAGATCTCTTAAGCTCTTCTGATCCCACTAATTTTCCAACAACATCAAGGCAGGAACAGAATTCAGGAAAAGTGAAATCCTTTAAGAAGTTTTCCTCTTTTCCCATTCTGTCTAGTTTTCAAAACTGGTTATTTTAAACAAAGTGGCTAAGGAAAGTGATTCTAAGGGTACACACAGCCTTTTATTATGCTACCTTATTATTCTTTTTACCCTAGATTTATTAAGTTTCAACCAAACTACTGGAACAAATTATTTTTGAATCGTTCATTACTTATGAACTATTCCCTTAGACTAGCTGGTCAAGTTTAGATGTCTGACAGATCACCCAGCATCATACAACAAAGTTTCTGCCCTTGTGCATGATAACTGAGACATCTGAAGTGGGATGACAGCAAATGGCTATGAGTTTTTTTGTAGAAATACCATTCACTGCTAAGATTAAGAAGCTTTGGAGATTTAGAAAAGATGATGAATAATGCATATCACAGTTATCAAACAGTGAGACTGTATGGATCACAGCAGACCAAACTTAGCAGCTCACTTTCCACAAGTTGCCCATTATTGCTTGCTCCCTACGTTGGTCTGCCAATCAGTAAAGATAAAATTAAACCTTTGGCAGAGTATTTTACACAAAACCACTTTAGATTCCTCAGAAAGATGGAATTTGTGAAAAGTGAAAAAATCACTTTTTTTTTTTTTTACACAACGTCACACTTGGCTTACAATTTTATAGCATTACAATAAAGAATAGTCTCTTTTAGTTGAGCTAGATAATCCCAAAAAGAAAAGTTATTTTTTATTCTTTTTTCTTCCAAGTTTCAAACCACTGAAATGCAGACAATCCAAAAGCAATAGACCACACAGATTTTAATACTAATCATCCCAACTGTCTTTGGTCAGGAATTCCTTTTATGCTGCTCTCTAAGCACATCCACTCCAGCACAGTACATTCTGAGATTTTCCACTAGTTTGCTTTTGACTAGCTCATTTCTGAAGAGCTTAAACCCATTAATAGAAGAGCAGTAGCTGCTAATCCTTAACCATTGCCAAGATGAGAGAGATACTCCTCTGTTGCTAGTGAAACAGAACCACACTGGCAGTCTTTTATCAGATGCTTCAAGTTTGTCTCATTTCCTTTGAATATGAAAAGAGTCAAAGTCCCCATTCTGCAAGTGCTATTACATTATCACATGAATGTTATCACCCAACACTTGCACACAAGGCTGAGCTACATCTTTTCCTCCGGGCTTGATGTGAGCTACTGCTTCCTCCGTGAACATTTTAACATTCAAAACCACCTAATACAATAGAAGCGTAAGTACACAAATCCAAACGTTCCACATTCTGGTTTGGATTTATTCCACCCATCTGAGAAATTAAAGCAGGCAATCACTCCCAGCTCACAGCCCAGGAGAGAAGTCCAGAGGGCAACTCAATCCATCAAAGGGCAGACTTGGTCTCTGTTTCCAAGTGCAAATGTCACACTTCTATCAACACTGCAGTGTATTTTTACATAATAATTACCCTCTCTTCACATCAAAATTTCACTGAAAAAAACATAAGCTCCATCAAGTTAATGACAAAAGACTGACAAAATATTGCATAAAATCTCAACTTTGCAGACCTGACCTTTTATCAGGAGGTTAACCCTGTGCACGGTGTCTAACATCCTTCAGGAAATTGTTTGCTGAGATTTGACACATAACCGCACCATACACTGCTCGGGTGACATGACAATTCAACAGTAAAAAGGGACTTGTGAGGGATCCACTCAAGTTGAGAATGTTTATTACACCCTACAGGCTCTTCTGGGAAACCAAATGGCCCTACCTCCTCACGGAAGCTACAGTCCACTGGTTTTCACATTAACACATTCATACAACTTCCATGCTTTTTCTTCTTTAGAAATCTTCACTCCGTCAAGTGGATGCCGGGTTGGACTTTGCCGAAGGCTCTAGGTGGCACTAGGTGGCACTGTGTTCTCCCTTTTGGGCACGGCTCACCCTCAGCTTGCACTATCTGCCCAGCTTTCACCAGTTTCTATTCTTTCCCCAGTCACTGCTTGCACGTTAGCAAAAATGATTCTTCAGCACACAGCGTTCTGCTTTGCCATCCATCTCTACGCTTTTTCTATCCATCAGAATGGCCAGTGTTATTGAACTCAACATCATACTTATTTTCAAAATTGTTTGCCTGCCTAAAAGCATGGCTTTCCTTTAGTTCCATTTAGAATGGAAAAGTTCATTTTTTCCATTTAGAATGGAAAAGAAAAAGATTGCAGTGCTGATTGCTCCACATCACAACAAAGAAAGCACAAATACTCCAGGTCTATAGAAAGACTCATTGGCAGTCTTGTCTTCTAAGGCTGCACCAGGAATGTTATTAGAACACAGGAGTGAATGTTAGAACTGTAAATCTACACTTCTAGTTATTTGCTTTCACAATGCAGTTTCTGCCTAAAAATTCACACAATCCTTCCTGCCATTTGTTGTTATTGGAATGGTTGGATCCATAGGTCATAAACAAAAAAGTGATGAACACAATGTGTATTTATACACAAAAACACAGAGAATAAAGATTTCTCTCCGAAGAGCTTTTAATCCACTAGAATGTCTACTCCACAACAAAACAAGCAGACTAGAAAGAAAAGCAAATCTCCTGTTTTCCAGCCTACTACCCCACCAATTCTCACCAACCATAGAACACATAGACACACACACTGTTCAATCTGAGCTCCACATACAGCAAGTCTGCCAAACATGCTGGTTACCACATAATTTCCAGGGCCAGAAATCAGGCAGAAGCAAAAACCAACTCTGAAACAGCTAGAGCTCAAAATAAAGCATTGCCTGAAAGTTGTGCAATATACCCATCAGATGAGTGCAAAGCAAATCCTGTTCCTACCTGTGAGCCTGTGAGTTGCTGGTTGATCATGGGAAGGTCACTGGTCCTTTCTCTCAGGTTAGGCTGCCACTCTCTGGTCCATTCAAATTACAGCTGGAATGATGTTTCCTGACATGCACCTACAGAACACAATATAGAAAAAAGGTTGCAATAACAGTAAAGATTCCTTAGGTACTATCCAAACTATGTAAATATGCCTAAAACAACTTTGCATACTGATTCCAATTCTAGAAAAGATCTGTTTGCTTATCACTCCCTAATTTACCTCTTTCAGCATTTCCTGCAGGTTTCATGCTTATGGTTTTTACATATCAATCATGGTTTCAGCAGTTTCAAGTTAGTTGTTTTTAACATTAACAAGATTCTGAAGCAAAAATACACTGAAATCTGGGCATGACAGCCGAAGGAAATTAACCCAAGGAAGCATAAAACAAAATTATATCGTTTACTCATTTTAAGTCAGTCATGAAAGTTCATTCTGAGTGTAAAATATCAGGAAACTTTCAAAGCTGAAATTGCTTCCTCATAGCAACATGCTTACTGCTGCCATTGCACTGTTTGTTAATTCCTGAAAGATGCAAAAAACACTAACACAGTGTAATGGCCAAAAGCATCTTTGTTTTACAGAAACATGACTACATTGCAGACAGCACGACTATTTCATAGTCATGGAGTGACAATCATCTATAAAACGAGAGCTTCTGAAGTGCATGTTTTCAAATTCCATTTTTGAAGGAGTTAGAGTTCAGCAGAGGAGTCACACTTCACAACTCAAGGAAAATACTGGTCATTTTTATCTACTTTCTGACATTATGGAGAAATTAAAAACTATATTACTGATAAATCTGTATCATGTTTTAATACCCTACCTATATGTAGAGACAGATTTTCTGTCTTGAAGCAAATATTTATTGTGCCTGCTATAGGAATTATATACTACTTAGCACAAGCAATAGCAATGAATGGGAACATCTACAGTGCCGAAATTTAAAAAATATTCAACTGCCCAGTGACTTCTACACATGAATCAGGGACTACAGGAATCTTTTCATGAAAGTCATGGTACCCAGCATCCCTTGTTAACAGATTTACCAATTTTCCATTCCTCAATAGGAATATTTTTTGGCACTTCTCTCTCTCTCTCGTATAAATTATTCCTAATTAATTAAAATTAAATTCCTAAGATGTGTGAGTTCATTAACTCCTTTAATGAGGAAGAATATTTTGAACCTTATTATTAGACTGTCATCAGTATCTGTTAGACAGTTAAATTAATAAAGTGATTATATTCAAATAACTCAGGCATTTACATTTTATTTTTAACACTACATGTCTCTCCTGCTTGCTCTGGGATTGGGGGAATTCTGCTGGCTATGCAGAAGTACAGATTGCATGCCTGGGCCTTTAAATGTACTTAGGGGTCAGAATATCTCTGGTCTAGGAGAGGTCTACTTCAGGCTTACTGGAGCCTCAAGGAATGATTCAAGCAAGCAAGCACAGAACAGACATGTCTTAAAAATAAAGATATTGTGGTCCTTTCATTGTTAGAAAGCAAAAAGCCTGAAAGAAAAATAGAGAGAATGGACTTTTTGTATCCTTGAAAGCATCAAGATAAAGCAAGAGACAGCAATAATTTGCTCCTGAACTGCACTCTCTGTTTACTACTGACAGGCTGTGAATAATATCCATGGGCTAAAAGCAATATAGAAGGTGGAACTAGAGCTCCAGATGTCTCCTACTCTTGTGAAAAGCCATGGCTTATTTTGTAATGACCTCATCACGTGTCTTTCTCAGAAGTGACCCTCCAGCTATGCAGTGGTCCTGTAATGTTTTTCTAGGACATTGAATCAGTAAAGGCATACAGAAGAGACAAAACCAGAGTTCAAAAAGAGAAATGCTACTACTTTGAAAAATTCTAAGTCAACCAGGTGAAAAAAAAGCCTGGTACCAGTTAAAACATTAATTTATAGATCATCTTAACCCACAAAATCTAGATTTGGTTTTTAATAACAGTTGTCTGCTGTATACATATCTCTGCAAATTGAAATGTCAGAACCAAAATTTTTGCTGCCAAATGTTATTCGATAGACAGTAGAAGCATCTTCTTTCCCCCCACCTCCTGAGCACTGAGGGGAAAAAAATAATAACTTTTCTTCCTTTTCTCATATTTCCCAAGTCATAAACTTCACAACAATCAATAATAATGAAAAATGAAAAAGACATCTCCAGTCCAGCTCCTGCATGCACTGAATGATAGTTTAAATTTTGTAATCTTTGAAGCCAAACAAGAAAAACTGCTGCTTTTTAAGAGCCTGTTAGATTTACCATAGCCACTTGGAAAGAAACTGCACGAGTGAGATTTGTTGCTCAACAGACAAGTACAAAAGAGGAAAGTGGAAGATTTTTTTCAATTTAATTAAGAAATTGTTCTGTGTCTCAGGCACTGGTGCCTTCTAGACAAGCACAGCCGATGAGGAATTTTAAGCACTGCTTCTTCAAGTGAGCCCGTTTCAGTTCTAGAACTCAGACATGTACAAAGAGAAATTTAGCTGAAAAAATACTATTAACACCTGTACAGCTGTTTAAGTATTTATGCCACAGCTTAGGTTTTTTTCTTTGAGGCTTCAGTTAGTTGCACAATTGAATACCAGAGCAGTTACATTGAGATTCCTACCAGAGATAACGATCAAAATGAAGTTACCATATCAAAGCTGTCAGCATTTGGAAGTAGGATCAGATACTCCGGCTTGAAACAATGTTGTCCATCACTGTGAGGATCCATAAGCTTCCTAACAACTCTTTTGGTGGAGTGGTGGAGGAATGACCATGGAAAGCAAACCCACTGGTACCTCTGCCCTACACCCAGCTCTCAAATGAACATCCATCCTGCTTTTTATCCTACTGTTCATTTAATCATAGCAAAAATGTCACACATGATGTGTGCAGCAGGCTCAGCCTGAAAAGCCAACCACAACACGTGCAAGCACTGTGTTAGCAATTCATCCATAGCAAGGGCTATACATCTAACAGACATCCAGTGGGTCTCTCTCTAGTAAACACATCTCTAAACACTTTTGAATTCAGCTAGATGGTAACTAAACAACAATGAAGTCCACACAAAACTGCAGCTCCTCAGGTATTCTAAATGTGTTCCAGATGCAAAGTGTGGCTCCAGAGCTGGAAATCAAAAGGCATGACTAGGAAGGCTGGTAACTCAGAGTTACCACTGCATCTCTGAGAAAAGAGTGATTAGGCAGTGCTCCTGTTTTTCTCTCACAAATTGAGTGCTGGGGCACAGAAAGACTGGCCACAACATTTTTAAAAAGCTCTTCAGAGCACACATTTCAGTAAATGATATTAAATTATTCTTCAAAACTCTGATTTTTTCAAGGTCACATACAAATATTATAACAGAACAAGGAAATGTGGTTCTTCACAAGCCTCAAGCTACTGCCTTGATTTCTGGGCCGAGCTTTTTTTTCCATAATAAATGTCAAGAGGATTTAAACATGTGCTCTGCTGAATAAGGAATCAACTTACTGAATCAAAATCTAAATCCAGAGTCCTGGCAAACAGGGCCAACTCTTTAGTTTTTATTATTTTGTAATCCAAAGCAGCAAGAATGGTGATATACTGCATGGAGTTCTGAGGCAAACAAAGTTGATGATGCACAAATAAATAGTCAATTTTCTTTCCTCATCACCACCCCCAGCATTCCAGCCCTCACACTGCACACTGTGTATTACTGGAACGTGCCTAAAGACCAAGTCATGACATCAATGTAAAGAATAAAAATCACACCATGATTAAGCAGGATGTGAGACACTCAAAAGCATGTGCCACTAAAATGTTTCTGAGAGACAGAGCTTTCAGAAGCAAAACTTGGGCACTCTAGCAAAGCTGGCATTGCCCTAAGGTAACTGAAGTATTTTGGGCATACTGGACTTTCACCACTATGGAAATATACCTACTGAAATGAGCTCCTTTCAATCATTTCATTGAGCATTTACCTTCTGTCCTGAACTCATCTCTGTCATTACAGAAAACTTCAAGGATTTCTGAACATGTTTTGTGTGGGAAATGAATCAAAAAAATTACATGATTTGAAAAGGACAATAGGCATTTTGGGTTTGAATCTCACAATGTGCAAATATTACCATGATGCAGGCTCGGTCAGTATAGAAGGATGATACAGCAGTGAAAAAATAACCACTGATCAAACAAGGACTGGTCCATACAGAGGAGATCTAAGCAAGTGCCTAAGCTTTATGTCATCCTTACTTCCAGTAACTTGCCAGCTTTTGACAGCAAATATACAACACAAGCTTTCTGCTGTTAGGAAGAAAGGACAATGCACAAAATCCAGACAAAAATGTCAGGTTTTGAACTTGTTCAATAGTTTTCTTCCTGAGAAGGGAATGTACACACATTCTCCTCTTCTGCAGGGCCTGGAGAATAGATCACTTCCCACTGCATCCAAATGCCAAACACAAACAAAGGAAAAAACCCTCAATGAAAAAAAAAACTAGGACAGCTCTTGTATTTTTTTACATTGAAACCCCACACTTTAATTTACGTTTAAATTCCAGCTTATATAATTATCAAATTACCATGGTGTGTTACAATACACTGTGATTTTATTTTCCTACCCCCTCTTGTCCCCCCTACCTTGTGGCCTGCATTTTTTTCCCAGCCTCCCCACCCACTTTTGGCCTCTCAAACGACAGAAGCAGCCCACAGGAGTGCTCTGCATTTCTCACTGTAATGCTCTGTACCAGTGTGCCAGTGGACTATACTGCTTTGCATGGAGTTCTCTCTCTCTAGGGATGTGATTTTAATTTCTGACATTCTTCCTGCCAGAGTGAAACTGAAGGTAGAGAGTTAGAAGCTGCAGCTCCAGAGGAGAGCAGAGGCAGGCAGCACTGATCAGCATCTGCACTCAGCTCTACTCCAGCTCCTTAAGGGACTGCTAGATTTTCTTTTCCAAGGTGATTGAAATGATACCGTTTAGAAAGCACTGTTACAATTGCCTTTTTGGTTTTTTCCATCCCTTTTTTTTCCCCCCACATTTTTTCTTGGAAAACCACAGTGGTAGTGGCTATACTGTGACAGGAAAGTACAGATTCACTTGCACTGGACATTTCCCAGCTAATGAAAACACCAGGCCACAAGGTATGTTTTGTGCTTGCTTCTCTTGTATCCATTTGACAAAAGAACTCTACTGATTTTTTCTGTCTCTAGCCTTCTGATATTTTCCTTCAGAGTTTTTCCTTATGCTAGACACTTTATCTTATGTAGCAGTCATTA
This sequence comes from Ceyx melanurus, assembly GCA_024611195.1. Classification (NCBI taxonomy): domain Eukaryota; kingdom Metazoa; phylum Chordata; class Aves; order Coraciiformes; family Alcedinidae; genus Ceyx; species Ceyx melanurus. The sequence continues at coordinate 100,655 of JANHGL010003517.1, read as the reverse complement.
ATATAGGAGAAAACCAGGCCATCCTAGTTTTTACAATGACTTTAAATAAATGGAAAATGTGATCAACACATCAGCACAAATTAAGGCACGGTAAAAAATATCCCTAAGATTTAGGACAGATCCAAAACAATTATCTTTAAAATAGAGGGATTATAAATACACGTTTCAGCAGGCAGGGGATTTAATAGAGGAGTAAAAGGAAGATGCTGACCCCTCCTTTCTGGGTTCTGAACTGTACTCCAAAAAATGCAAAGTGAAGAGCTACATGACCGAATAGAGCATAGAGATTACTTTGCTTAGCAGGAAACAATTACATATCAACAATTACATATCTGAATTACGAGCCATTAACTAGATAACAGTCTTGTAGGTTCAGAAAGATGCTAATGGAACAGGTGATAGGATGGATGCAAAAATATGTATTTTGTCATTTGCTATGTTCATGCCAGGGTGTGCATCTGCTTGCATCTGACCCAAAAGCCACCAAAGCACACAGTAATCTTCTGAGTGACTTACACAGCACTGGTACAGGTTCTTCTGGATATATTTAAATCTAGATGGGTAACTTCTAGATAGATGCTGCTAAATCCTGATAAAATATATTTAATTAGGCTTAATAAGCTGAATTTGTCCTTAATGTGTTAGATACATTGTGCTGTTCCAGAGTTCACTGTGGTGGGTTAATACTGTGCTACTGAAGTAGCTTTCTCCTCTGCTTAATGCAATACCATAAACCTCTACTAAGATCATTGTCATGGCTGTACTTCAAAGACATAATGGTTATATATTATTAGACAAAGTCTTCTTTAATGTTAGATTTGGCAAAAGTAGTTTCTAGTGCTTAAGTAAAGAGGTTCAGCCGTATATTTCATCAATGAATTCTTGGCATCAGGCTTTGTTTAAAAATGTTTTTTACTTATTTGCAGTTTCTTTAAATTCATTTGATAAAGTGTTTATTATTCTGTATGCAAAGAGCAATTAAAAGAGCACTTTAGCTGTCTTGTGAGCTATTAAATATATAGAGAAAAAAATGCTATTCAGACACCTCTACTCAAATTATAACCATCTTTGTTCAACAATGTTTTAACCTAACAACATCATCTCTCCAATTTCAAGAATTTACCTTCATATTTTAACTTGTCAACATCTCTTCTCCACTCAGTGCTGTATTAGCTACCACTGGAGTACAACTGCTTCATCATCTTTCTTGTTATCATCTCTGATGGAGCAGGTAATGTCCTTGTTTGACAATGGGCAATATAATGTAAGTAACAGGTAACAATACTGCCTTCTGGACGTGATACGCATCAGCTATGAATGCTCTGCCTGCTTTTCTAAACAGACAAGCAATCTGACAAGCACAACAAAGACAGATCTTATTTTCTTGGCTCCAGTAATCTTCTACAGGGAATGATAATATGGGGGTATCAGCTGCATGAGGAAATGTAAGACACAAGAAGTGAGGACAGCTGATTGCCTTCTGTGCATGAGCAAATGGATGAAGAAGTGTGCAGGACCATAGAAAGAAGACACTGGAAGAATGGCAACCAGGGCAGCATTGGGGATATTATTAATGTCCACATACAGTAACAAATAAAATCATGTTAAATCTTATGTAAACCATCTTTTAAATCACATTTTGAGTGACTTAGTTTGCAGCTGGAGTCTCTCCAGCCATCACTAAGACTTCTAACTGTGACAATTCACTCTGTGTGAAGTCCATCCCTGCTCTGTCCCTTCCTTCACTTTTCCAATTCTTCAGTTATGAAGCCCCAAAGTTAGAACTTCTCTGGAGTTATGTGCAGCTCTTTCAACATCACTGTAGTTTTCTCTCCCTAGAAAAGATCTACATCAATCCTTAGAAATATCTGCTTTGTTTGCAGTTTTCTTAGTGAACTAATACCTGATTTCTGGTGTTTCATGGTCAGTATCACTGATATCAGTGATATTTTTCTTTTGTGTAAGTCTAAATCCCTGCAGGGTTTACTGAACAGAGCAGCAGAGCATTTCACAGTTTCCTACTTGTAAACAGACTGCCTGACAATATTTTATAAACATGCAATCTTTCTTTTGCTTCTAAAACACAGCTCTTCAACATCTATTGAAATCTGTTTACTTTTAGATTTTAAACTTTTTTTTTAATTATTTTTTTATTTAATATCTCCAGAAATCTCATGAGATCATACATGTTTTGTTTGAACCAAAGTACTTTTACAAGTAATCATGTATAAACATGCTTATCAAAACATTTGTGGCATGTTATTCATACACTTTATAGCAAATAGTGAGGTTAGTGGATTTCTCTTGAGATTGCATCACATTCTGCCTTCTGCATGTAGTGCACAAACATGCCTATCCAAAAACTTCTGCAAATACATCCCCTATCCACACATAAACAAGAGGCATTCTACAGCTCTTACTCAAATAAATAAACTTTGATTTGATCCTGCTCTGGCAGGGGGGCTGGACTAGATGATCTAGGTCCTTTCCAACCCCTAACATTCTGTGATTCTGTGATCATCAGAGCTTTAGCAGAGACAGTGCTTCGTAAAAATTGCTTGTTACTAATATAATGTTTAACCTCATAAAAGCTTTAAAATGTAAGTTTCTATTCAATTCTATCTGATAAACCTGTAGGAGGGAACAGATTGAAATGAACACAGCAATTCTTTACAAGTTTTTTTTTTCGCTTTAGGAACTTAGAAGGGATTATATGGTCCAAACAGTGAAGAGTCAGCTCCCAGATCAGTGCCTTACAATCTTTCAAAGATCTTTATACGCAAATTTTGAAATCTCTGGAAACTCATTCTGTGTTGTGTTTAAAAGCTTACAGAAACAAGTAATGTAAACCATATTTTATATGCATCCAACTCAGCACTAAAATAAATAGCAGAAATTTATATTTATATATGTCTTAGATATGATCCTGTTGAAAATGACACCTCATATGGAATACTAAACTGCACAGAAACCAAATGAAAAGCTGTGTTACATAAAGTGTATTCTACAGAGCACTATAAATTGAACAGCCATATTGGCCTTTATTTTATTATCCTTTATAATTTAATTCTTTACAATATAACATTACCACTTTTAAATGTATAATGAATATGTAATAATTTATCCAGAATTAGATACTTTATAAAATCTATAATACTGCAATGTTACAGATAATTAAAGTATAAAGAATTATATAATCATTCTTTTAAAGGCATGCATGATTCTATTTAAATGTAGAAAGTATCCGACATGATTTATTTTTACAAAATTCACTGTCCTACCTATGAAACTCCACTAGTGGTGAGACTAAATCAGTCCAGCAACAGGGAAAATAAATTAGGTCCCGGTAGAGATACTACCAGCACTCTGTTCAGATAGTCCTATTATACCATTCCTTGTTGCTTATTCAATATTGCATCTATTCTGGAAGTATTAACAATTATAAGAAATGATACATCATTATTATTACATAGAGAGTCCAAAGAAAGATTTTGCAATTGAGAGACAAGCAACAGAAAAACTGGAAAAAAAAAACCCAAAGAGTTACTACATCACTGAAAATTTCTGATTTAAAGTCACTGAAAAATAACTTTAAGAAAGCTCAAATTAGTTGCTAAACTCAAGACACACCAAAGTTCACTTTGGTCTTTTATTTTTTGTCCTTTCTTCCACTGATATTAAAAGAAATACTCCTAATCAATACTTCTCATGGCTTCAGAAGGGATGCTCATGCTAGGATACACTTGGCTAAATTTTTCAGTTGTTAAAACCTCTGGTCAGCTTCATACTTCCATGTTTTACACACCATAACAGTTTTTTCTTCCAGACTAAAAGGCCGCTTACGCTAATAAGCAGATACTTAAATATATAAGTATACTGTAAGAGATCCAAATGTCTACATGCAAATCAAAACTCCTGTGAAAGCTACAAAAAAAGTTAATGCTTTAAAAATAGCTACCAACATTAGGAAATGCTTAGATAATAAGAGAGATTTACACAGCTAGATTAGGACTTTAAATGTTGCAAGGAGATCATTTGCTTCCTATGTATTAAAATCCTATTATAAAGGAAATTAACAGAAAAGTACTAGGAATGTTAGATCTCAAAAACAAAGCATTGCAAAGCATACAAATCAGCACGAAGTGAAGAGAAATTGCTGTGTAATCTGTCAAAATTACATGGTTATTTTTTTTGTGACACAGCTGAAATAGCCCAGGGCAAGGCTGGCCCAGAGCTAGGGCAAGGAAAGAAGTAATGCCCCTGGAAAGAGAGAAAGCAAACCAAACCACCCCTTTTCAATAACACAGCCATCTGAAGCTGCACTTACAGGCTGAGCCAGAATAAGACACATTTAGAGAGCTAGTCTTCCTTACTGGAGCAAATACCTTGTAGCCTTTTCACAACCACAGACAAACCAGTCTATTATCCATGTATTTTCTCAGTAGTCCTTAGAGCGGGACCTCCTGCAACACATGCATTCCCCTCAATTCAAAGATCCCAGAAAAGCCTTAGGAACAGCCTGTCCCTGGTGGAATTAATGAGAAACATATGGGAATGGAATCTAACAAGAGATGACAGTTTGAAAGCAAATGCTTTAGTTCCTCTTTTGATCTGATACAGGGACTAAAGCATCACCCATAAAAGAGTAAGCTGCATATGGCAACCTGTAGGAAAAAGGGGACATAAGGTGCAGTGGTGTTTTCAGATTTTAAACAGTGAAAGCCAAAAAGAGCTAAATGCCAAATTCTTTAAAAATCTAGACAAAAAGCTAAATATTATATGTGTAACAATACTACCAAGCAACCCATCCTTCCATATGAGACCTGAACTTGGAAAATAGACCCCAGAAAATAAATATAAATCTAGCAATCCTTCAATACAAGATAATTAAAAGAAGGGATGTGCTTTAAAGGCATGGGACGAGAAGTGAAAGAAGAAAAATCAGTAGTCTAAGACATATGTTTCCATTCAAGATATGACTCTTCCAAGGTAAGTAGATTCAGGTTTGATCCCAGGGACAAATATTCTGGTATATATATGATTCTTGCACTTAGGGAGATGAAGGCTACCATGAGAGGAACAAAGGTAAAAGTGGGCAAGTTCTTTGGGAAGTTTTCATTCTAAGGGTCTCAGGTAGTGGCAGGAAAGAAAACAAATGAAACCCTGAACTTTCAGGATAATGAAAACAAAAGAAAAACCTATAGTTTTATAAACTATAAACTATAACTATAGGTTTTTAAAAACCTATAGAGTATTCAGGGATCTTGGTGTCATCAATAATGTCACAGAAGACCCATTGCAGACTCAAGGCTCCATTTCCTTATAGGGATGGAATATGGTCCTCCACCCCACCCCTCAGTAACAGGCTTCAGAAGATGACTGTAGAGAACAATTTATATTTTTCATCAGAACTCTATATAGTGGTTCATGAAAATCTCCATAATCTTCTTTTTCATGGAAAACCTACAGATTCTGTCAAGGTCAGAACCTCATCTGACTCAGCCTCTGTTTGCCAAGGCTCTTCTAGCATTTTTCTTTCTGTAAAGATCAGAGAAAGGGAAAATCTATTGCAGAAGATCTCTTTGAAAAATTCAATAATGTGGGGAGGGTTGTTCCATGTAGGAACTCAGCTTCAGCAGTTTTCCTCTTTCAGTTGTTCAGTTTTACTTTAGAATCAAACAACAGTTTCCTATCAGTGTGCAGGGTACTTAACTTGGACTACAGTCTAGTTTTAGAGCAGTTTTAACAGGGTAAAATGATGTTTGGCAATGGCACTAATTATAACTAGATGGCTTTTACAGGCAATCATTTCATATATCTCTGTGCACAGAATGTTTAGCCCAAGTCCTCATTTCAGACAGGACCTCTTCTGTAAGGCCACCATGCAAATTTTCTGGCTTACAACCACAGAAACACAGAGTAAGCAATTACCTAGACTGTGTATTGCAAAAATCCTACTAGAATAAAGTCACATAAAGCCAAGTTGAAAAAATACATATCTAATTTTAACAAGATTGGGAAGCCTTGTATGGAGTCATGGCTATTTAAACATAAGCCAGTGACTAAGTTGAAATGCTTGTCTTACATGTTTTCGGGTGAAAGACAAAAATATTAGCGTGCTAAAGCTCCACTAGGTTCAAACATCTTAGATATTCCCTATATCTTAAACTATGAATACAGCATTTCTTGCTTTGATTGCCTTAAATATAATAAAAAGAATAATTACTATGTGAAGACTTTCAGTTATTCTCATTTCAGTGTAATTAGATATAGTGATTAAATATCTTTTCTATTGCATTGCAGCTCTTCCTTAGCACCAAAGAATAGTGATAGAAGTTATTTACATAACTGTCTTTGTTTAGAGGAGGAGCACAGCTTAACAGAAGAATTGCCACTGCTTCCACTGGAGTTTCTACAATCTCCTGCATAGTACCCTGTAGTGCTGTGCCATGACCTTGTAAGCAGTATATGTTAATTGATTATCTGTAGAATTTATTCTGTTAAACACAATCTTTTCTAACAATTTATCCATAGGCACTTTTGGCTGATCACAGATTCCCTCAAGGAAAGAACTCCTTTACATCCCAAAGACAAAGTGTCGTGCTTCAGATATTAGCTCCTTATAGACTGCCTGCCTCACCCATCAAGTTTCAAGCACAGACAGGACAGCCTCAGCTTCTGATCTTTTCCTATGTTGAGAAATGGATCTCTGCATCTTCATATATCATAAACATTTGATGTATCATTAGCACTGTGAGTTAATAAGAATACTCCTAGGAACACCACTAAGAAAATTGTTATAAAGTTCTCATTTATCAACATTTATGAACATTTAGCTTCCAATTTTTTGGACCATTAATCCAAGTTTTCTTAATAAGCTATGCCAAAAAAGTTACCAGGAAAAAAGTAATTTATAGAATGATTTTTGCTTACTAACTTTTTTAGAATAGAAACAATGTCAGCACATGAATTATATGCCAATAAAGCAATATACTTGAATAACTTTCCAGTCACATACTGGAGGAAAACAATTTCAGTTTAAAGGAATAGAGATGAGTTATTTACTCTTTGACTCTGACTGAATGTAGCTAAATGAAAATAATGCTCTTGATCAAGGTCTAAATTATATTTTGATCTATCTATTCTATATCTTCCATCCTAGGACAGCACAATAGCACAGCATACATTGTATCTCAGACCTTTCTTTCCTCTTGATAATACCATTGCTAATTTCTTAAGCAACTGAGCTCCATCTCCATCCAATTCTTTTAATACTGTGATACCAATAACTGTTTCACCCTGACAGCTAATACTAAGCAACAGAATCCCTAACCTTGTCATAATTGAGGGTTTCCTACGAGGGAAGCCAGGTGCAAAAACTGTATTCGAAAGCTTTGAGCATTTTAAGCGTGTGCTGAGACCCTAAGGGACAGAAGCTGACCTTTTAGTCTGTAGCCACAGAGTAAATACAGCAAGAGAAGTTTGTCTGGAACTTCTGCTGCAGGCTCTTTGAGTGATCTTCAGCAAGTAGCCCCATTTCTGCACATCTATTGTCCCTCTCTAAAGCAGGGATAAAAAGTATTTCTCATTTCTCCCTAGTGCTGTTTGGCATTCATTTTCATACCTTTATAATTTCTCAAAACTTGTACTTATGGAATACCCAGTTCCTGGTCCTGTGACACTCAGCTGTCACAGGGAGAGAGGGAGAGTTTGATGGTTCACATTGCAGTCTGATGTTCAAAACTAGAACGTACAGAAAAAATCTGGTCTGGGAGGTTAGGGAAGGAGGTGAAAGCTTTTTGTATTGATCCAGGCACACACAGATAGAGGTTGACATGTTTCTACCCCATGGCAACTACAGTTTTTTCAGTCATACGTGAGACAGCAGTAAGTCTAGACCAGGGTCAGTGCTACTATTGCAATAGTGCTAATAATATCCAAGACAAGTAATTTAAAGCTGAATATTTACCAAAACCTCTGGATATGTTCTGTAACATATAACTGCCAGCAATGCCACACTGTAACTCAGCTGGTCTGAAGATGGCTGTTGTATCCACAAGCTGTGATTACTCTCTAAATTATTTAAGATAGGGACTATTTGCTGCTCTCATGCTTTTTGCAAAGCATGAACTGATATTACTCTATTCTTAGTTGATATATCTAGTTTGTACTACTATATAAATAACAGAGGCTTGGTGCAGATGTGTTTTGGAGTCTAATGTAGCTTTTGCCAAAAATTAATTTCATGAATGCCTCAAATGAAATCTATAGGTTAGGCACCATACATGTAACAAAGATATTTATTTCCCTCATCCACCCCTTTCTGCCAGTCAAAAACTGAATTAGCACAAGCTGTCTGAGATTGTATCTAATTTCTATCCTTGAGCAATTCGCAAGCACGGGCTTCATTTCCAGATTGAATAAGACCTCCCACATATATTGTATAAACCAACTGTCTGTAGAGAAAAGATATTGAAGGAAGACCACATTGTGTGAATTTTCCTCAAGCATGTGAAAAGAATTGTGAAAATCATCCTTCATCCAGAAAGGCAATTCTTACCTCCCTACAATGAGATTTTAAACACAGCTTAAATTTCAGTGATTTCCTGAATCCAGGCAAGTCCTCTACCTTCACTAGTCAGTTCACCTTTTTTTTTTTTTTAAATCCAATAATTTACATTTATACAGCTACACGTTGGCAATAGTTCCAACAGACATTAGGCTGTTCAAAAGAGCACTCAAAAAGCCACTGTAAGAGGCATGCCATACTCAGAGCAGGAATGGAAAATAAACCAGAGAGATGAATCCTAAGATCTTTTGAAAGAGGACTCAGTTTTAATGAAAGTCAAAGCTAACAGCTAAAACAGAGACTACTGTAGGAACATGTCATACCTAAAAAAAAACTAAGCAGTATATTTTCTAATTGCAGACAGATAACCTGGCACAGAGGAGGACATCTTCTCAAGATTTGTTTTTAATTGAACCTTGAAATAATTTCAAAGGGAAAAATGTTACATTAAAAAGGTAGAAAGATACTCTGCAATTCTCTGAGAGCCACTTCCAAGTTGTTTTCGCCTTTACTAATTAAAAAAAGTTGATGATTCTAGTAACTTCAGCACCACTTTCTCCATTTTTTTCCTACATTGTGTATAAGCAGCTGATGAAAAATAGCAGGTTAGATAACAAGTGAAATGCTTTATCTAGCAAACTGTCACAAGCCATTTATGGTTCAAGAAGGTCAGAATGAATACATTCTGTTGAATCAACCCAAAATAAATCTCTGCTCTCTTACATTACTCACTCAGCTCATTACTCATGACGTAACTCCATTCCAGCTTGCTTTGCTTTTCAAAAAAGTTTCTTTGTAGCTTACATTAGTCAGGAAATTCTATAAATGCTGACTGATCTTGCTCTTTACTCATTATTTGCTCTCTTCTTAATAACAGTAATTTATTTACTGAGTTTCTGTACTTATAAAGATCTGTTATTTATTTCCAATGTCTCAGATTTTGGAAAGCACTCAGCAATTTTTGTGCAAGGCCCTTTTCATTGTACGTGTGAGTCAAAGCTGGCTATCAGTATTCATACAGTAAATCATAAGATTCATTTTCAGACAGGTAACATAAATGAGACAATCAGCATGATGCTGTTTTAATACAATCATTTTAAAGACTTAACAGATAGATATTTAATTAGAATCATTGCTCAAACCCAGTGTGCTTTTGGACAATGGACCCAGGCTTTTTCCTGAGCCATACTGAGAAGGTTGACTCAAGGTAGCATCACTCTATCTAGACTTTGTTTTTACATCTACTACTGGTCACTGTCAGAGAAAGGACATTGGACTAGACAAATATTTAGATTAGTTCACATTCATAAAACCCAAAGTAAAGTGGAAGCAGTGCCCCCCTCTCTTCCTTCCCTTGCGCAAAGCACTAATGAAAGCTAAATCCTCCAGGCTTTGCTTATATTTACCCAAGCAAAGAGTGAAAGGAATTTAATTAAGTCAGCTGAAGTATAAAAATCAAGAAAGACTGTGTTGTCTTTTTACTGCAGCTTTTTTCATCAAGAGATCAAAATACCTCCAAACAAGAAAAGCATCTAACTACTGTGGGTTTGGTTTTTTTTAAATTGTCTAAACCAAGGTTTTTTCATATGTATCTCTAATTTTTACTGTATTAAACCACACTTCTTAATGTCTTAAATTGTGCTAATACCACTCTGTAAGAGGTTTATAATATATCTCCTAACTAAATTCTGCAATCAAATCCCATGACTAGGCCAATCAAGTATTTTTTTTTTGGTATCACTAAATATGAGACTCTTTCCCAGTGTCTCAGAGAAGCTTTCTTACAGCTGCTTCAGATATGCTGCTATATCAGCTGCTTCACGTGTGATGAGATAATCAACTCTTCTGTGAGATTTCCTTTATTTGCATTTTAATTTGCTCATCAACCTGATAAGGGAAGGGGGATCCAAATTCTCTTGAGCACAGCATACTCACTGCAAAGTACTCTATTATACTGCTTTAATCCAAGAAGGTTTAAATACTATATTCTAAATCAACCAGTGAATGAACCTTTTTTCCCCCCACACAGGGTCCTTACATCTACCTTATCAATCAAGCACTTACATTCTTTAGTCACTAAACCAGCCAACCTTGTATTTTATAGTTCACACAATAGTTTAAGGCTGATACTTTAGAGAATACTGTGTTTCCAAATACCTAGACTCTCAGGGAAAAACAGGATAACAGTCTGGGAAGGTCTTCTCAGTCATTCATTACTTAAGTTTGCTACATGTAGGAAATCAGCAGTGAACAGAGCAGGTGGGTGCTCCTTGCACAGTAATTCTGATTGCCAAACTAACTCTGTACTCATCTGTTGGATTTAGGGGTTGATGCAGCTTGCATGTAAAAATCACATACCTTCACAAATTTTTCTGGTTTTTCTAAATACATCTTTGCTAAAGCTAGATAGCATTTTTCAAAATGCAGAGCAAGCAACAAATGGAAAAGTGTGCTCTGTTTTAGAAGATACCTGGAGTCTCCACCCATCCACCAGAAGACTTTCCAAGGCAGAAAAAAGCATGTGGCAAATATAATGGCACTACACAGCTTCAAGAGCAATGGAATTTGTTTGAATGAAAATGCCAGTGTAGCAAAGCTCTATGGTGTCTACATCACGACTCCTGCTATTTCAGACACCTCACAAAAGTACTGAGTGAACAGTAGCTTCAGGGTGCATAGTGCATGAATTAAACAGGAATGTTTGCACTACGGTTGCAATACAGCAAAATACATCTACTGATTAACATATCTCAAAAAAATAAGCACTCATGATAAATCTCTAGGAAATTATTGTGATTTTCTGAAAACAAAATAAACCATCTCAACTCCAATTTTAGATCTAACTTCTCAGAGAAGTTGATTGACTGAATAGTGGAGGAGAGATCACACAATTTAAATGCAGAACAGACATTTTCACTCCATCTGTCACGTTCTGTTCCTTACATTCCTGCCTTTAGGAGCATTTAATTTATTTTTTAATTTATATTACTCCAGCTTCTGAGTAACCAGCCAGATATGTCAGGCAAAAGGCAGGCAGACCATTGTATTTCTTTTCAGTGTTACACTCTTGAACAGTTTGATTCAAAAATTAACTAGCTTGTCAATTAAGTTTAAAGCTTCAGTAAACTTGTCTGTATCAAGTATGTCTTGGACATGAGGGAAGATTGCCAGAACAAATGAAGTAGTTTACTGTGGGATTCTCAGAGCAGACATACAGACTGCTTATCTGGGGCTGAAAAAATACCATGGGCTGTTCATTAGCCTTTGTTTAGAGTTCCACCCAGTGCTCTAGATCTGCAAACATCTTCAGAGCTTGTGAGCATTATTTATTGATATTAGGAAAAGATACAACCTGTTCTAATAATTTATGAGACTAAATATCACATTGGTTTTCATGCCACAGTCTAACAAATCAAACTGACAAAAGTTTTTCTTTCATTATGATTTGTATTCCATTGCAGTTTAGCACCTCAAAATTAGGGGTTCTTGGTTTGGGGGGGAGTGATCTGAGAGAGCACCAATTCACACAATAACCTGGGTGCTGGAGCCTGTCTCGTTATCTGTCAGAACTGAAAATTGATAACATTTTCCCTCCTTATCTATGCATCTCAAGCCCTGATTCTTCACCTGGTCCCATACGTGCCTAAGCATGTACATGTAAAGAGATTCAATAATAAATGTATTTGATCTAACTTTATGGATATGGTAAGTGCTTAACAAAGAAAGGAAACTAATGCCTTCAAAGCTGATGTTTACAAGGAAATCCAAAGGACTAATGTGTCAAAATCCTGGTTGTGTTCCAAATATTCCACTGTAATATCTTTCTGATTTGACTATATTTCCATGTGCAAATTAATTCTCAACAGAAATATGCGTTCGGCTTCAAATAAGCAAAAAAGACAGATTTGCAAAACTAATCTGATTTGCATCACTCAAGACTTTTTACCTACTACCTGTGGCAAAGCAAATTAATCTTTTCCTCAGCAGGAGCTTCCTCAATGAGAAGCAAAAAAAAATCCTCACTGATGGAAGGCTTTAATTTGTCTCTCAAGAACTTAAAGTTAGCTGCCTGACTTGACTTTGGTTTACACAGCATTTCAGCTACTTTCCACCGAGGATATTGTTGTGTGCTTTTTATTTTAAATTCTCTTGCCAAACAGATCTGAGAAAGGACCTGCCACATAAGGAAAATCATCAAGTGAACAAGACATAAAAGTACTTTTGCAGGTAGGTGTGCAGTTCATTTGATGATCAGACCTGGGGAAAAGAATCCTGATTTTTAATACACTGCACAACATCCTTAATTTCTTATATCCGAAATTCACCCTCCTTTTTACTTTTTACTTAATTACTAGTCATGACACTACTCATGATGATGTACAATAGACCCTTGACACACATATTCAAGGGGATAGTTTTTGACAAAAGGTTTGGACAATTTTTGCAATAACCATGCAAATCATAATAGATGTCTGCTTTTTTTACAGGCAAAGGAAGAATTTTTGATAACTTTTCGGAATACTCTAGATATATTTTAAACAGATCATTTCCTGCTGAATTAATAAGACCTGTTGTTTCTCCTTGAGTCATCATGCCAGCTCACCCAAAGATGCTCTGAAAAAAATCAGCAGAAGCTACTCTAACCTGCCACAAGAACAACTTGCACTACCTTGTGCTTTCTATCCAGTTCCTTTAAAAGTTGAAGTCGATGCCCATGACTCTGAGCATTTAGTCCTTCAGGCACTTTTCCTGTTCAATACTTTCTAAAGTGCTATAAATCTTTACTATTTACCCTGATCATAAAAGATCTCTAGGGAAATTTTCTACTATTTATTTAAAGCATTGATTGAAGTTTCTGAATTATTTAGAATTCTTACAAATAGTTAATCTCATAAAAATGATAACTTATTAAAATAGTCTATTTCCATATGTAGGCATATGGCTCTATTGATAACTTCAGAGAACCATGAATTTTATTCTCCTCAAGAAAAGCAATGAGAGCTGCAGGGGCAAGGTGCCCTTTAACTCCATGCTGCACTATCACAGCTAGCTGAACTGGATTTTTGTTGACTGTGTGAATTAATCGTGCAGTGATTTAATTTACTGGAAGACCACAGGGCACCTTCCTGCACACAATGCAGTGTCAGTTCTACTTGGCTGCCCCTTGCCAAAATAACATATGGAAAACTGAGTAAAAATGCTAAAAAGATAATCTTTTTTTGCTCATACAAAATGTTTCTTATAAATGCAAAGTAATATTACATAACTGTTTTGTTAAGACTAAGGAGAAAACTTAGGCACTGAAGTAGTGATATGCTGAAGTTGGAATCTATTCAGGATGTCAGGGATCAAGTGTTGCTAGGGATAAAAAAATAAGTATTTTGGGCCTTTGAATTCACACACAAGGGTGTTCAGGATTCAGCCCAAGATTTTAACTCAACTGTAGTATTTCCAGAGAAGCATTATACACATTATTGGTCAATGTTATCCTGGAGGGATGGTACTGCTGGGTCACTGCCAACCTTTTTCTTAAAAGTTTTCTCATCATTCTTCTGGCTTTTTTGGTGGTATTTCTCAGAATCCCAGTATCAGTTGTTATTGCTTCAGGCTATGCAGAGAATTTACACATATCCACTGCCAAAGAGCTGGGAAGCTACTGTAGAAATACTATTCTATAATGTATTTGTAGATAAGTCATTCTTAGGAAAGTTACCCTCAGTTATGACTGTCATTCTTTCTTTTATAGACAAACTCTTATTACAATATGATAGCTCTCATAATATGCAAGACCTAGCTAGTGCACTGTAATTACAAATGAAGGCTAATGAGTCTTCTAATCTTTGGCTTTTTTTGTATAGTGTCATCCTATTTAAGATCATCAGAAGAGTAATAAAGGAGCATGAATCAGAGGCACAGCTACATCCACCAAATTAAGAGAGTCCTCTTTCCCCTTTCCCCTCTTGTCTCCTGCCTCACTAGTAGAAAGGAAGACTTATAAAACAAAGAAAAAATGAAATCTCATTTCACACCTTAAGGAAGCCCAGAATTGCTAAACTTGTTCCCTGTCAGAATGGAAGGAACAATGTGAAATAACAAAACCTTAAAGATTACTGCTTTGTCTGCTAGCCCCACTGCAATAAGCACCAGAGATGAAGACAGCTGTAAATCACAGCAGTAAATCAGGTCAAAGGCTGAAGAGCCCACAACAGATGAGGAATGTCACCATCCAACTAAGTGGGACTCATCCACAGCACTTGAATTTGGTCACTCTCATAATGAACACAATTTAAATTTTAAAAAAATAATAATTAAAAAGTACCTGCTTTTAGGTTTCTAGCTGTACTATTTTTATCATTTTTTTATGAATTGACAGACAAGGCAACCTTCACACTTTAGGTCATTCCTCCAAAGCACCCTACTAAATTAATTTTCAAGAAAGCTAACATACTGTTAGAGGAAATTATTGTCTTTACAACATGCATACACATCTCAAATTCAGAAGGTAGGGCTTGGAACTCATGTTTAGTAAACCAGAATAAGGAAGGAATCTGGGCTTTTCAGCTGAGTCTTCAAACACAAGCTTAGCAATACTTCCAGCACTGTTAGAAAGGAATGGATGGAACTCATTTGGAAGGGATGGATCTAAGTTACCATCTAGTTCCAACAGCCTGACCAGCTTAGGGCTGGACAAAAGTTAAAATATATTATTAAGGGCATTGTCCAAATACCTCTTAAACACTGACAGGCTCAGGGCATCGATCACCTCTCTAGGAAGCCTCTTCCAGTGCTACCCTCTCTGTAAAGAAATGTTTCCTAATCTCGGGTCTAAACCTTCCTTGATGCAGCTTGGAACCATTCCCAAGACTAGATATATCCATCAGGATATTTTCAATACATTTTTGATCCATTCTTTTAAAGTTTCCTGTTCCTTTCACACTCACTACAGTTTTGCAAGCAATGTGTTAGAACTTAAAATATTTAAGCTTCACATCTCTTTATGCTTAAAAGATGTAACTCAATTAAAAATTATTTATTCCATCTGTGTAATACATTAAATACCTAAGCAGTCTTAAGATTTAGCTTTAATTTGGGATCAGCATTTTCCAGCACTGACTGCCACCCAAAACCATAAGTCCTTCTCCCTCTGCCCAGATACAGATACACCCCCTCATTTCTGCAGCAGGGAAATGTAGTGACACAGACCAAAACACACTTGAGGAACACTACACTAGTCATCCCCAACCTGCATAACAGCTGTACTAACCACAGGTATTGCATAAAGTACAATTATAAGTTCAGCATTGACAAAGAAAATGAAAGTCATGTGCCTTTTTTTAGCCCATGACAATCAATTTTACTTATTAGGTTGAATCTCACTACACATTATGGCAAAACAGAGAGTCACGTAGGAAATACTTGAAAACATACTATTAAAATGATTAAAATAATGGCAGTAGATAATGTGCCCTGGCCTTGATCCTTCCAGCCATTTAAATACTCACTTAATTGAAGCCTTTGAGACCAAGAAATTAAAAAGAATATAAAAAATATGGTCAGTGAATCCTATATAAGATTTCAGACATTAACAGTGGATAATGCATGAGAATATTTGCTGCATTTTATGTTTGTTTAATATAATAGTAGATCCGAGTTTACAATCTCTCTTCTCTGACTAATTTAACTCCTGAAGTTTGACTGATCACCACTAAATCTCTTGGCACTAGTTAAGGATATTTCTGCTAAGTAGAACATTTTCTAACACTGTCCCCAATAAGCAACAGCCATTACTGTTCACTCACATTAAGCTAGAGCCACTCCCTGGCAGACATCCTAGTAAAATAGCCATCCCAATTCATTACATTTCCCATTAAAGGAATAAATAATATATTCACTATTGAAATTAGATCTAAATATTGAAAGATTCATGAAAGTCCTCCATCATCTGGGGAAGAGAAGCTAGACATTATCATAAGCACTTCACAATATATTGCAAGACTTTTGCTAGCAGCACATCAGTGTCACAACTGAATGATGATATTCCAGAAATGCCTTCATAACTGCAGAAGTAACCACAATTTCAATAAACTGGAAGGACACATCAAGGTCTATAAAACAACAGGATGAAAAGAATATGGGATTAGCTTTCCATTTCTTCACCACCCCTTCTCTGCCGTTAGCTGTTTGTGTTACAAGGTCAGTTAAAGTGAGGGTAAGCAGCTTGTCTTTAACAGTATTTCAGTGGTCTTTAAGTCAACTTTAAAGACAGATCTCTAACCCACTAGATGTCTGGATAAATCAAGTCACTGGGTGGCAATAGTCACAGTGGTTTAAGCAACAACTACAGGCAGTTTCCAAACACATTAACAGATCCCTAATGCAGGTCCATCAGATACAACCTGCAGCTGAAGCTTCAGTGGTCTGCTCTTGCAAGGAGCAATGCTCCCAGTTCCCTTGGGACTGGACAGGACATAAGAAGCAGCACCTGTGCTGAGGAATCCTGGAATACCCCAGCAGGGCAGGCCCATCAGTCAGTGCCATAGGAAAACAACAGGTATGGGCTGTGATCCACAGGGTGGAATCCAGGAACCTTGTTTTCAGAATCCAGTGTCATTGCATGGGGCATTTGGAAGCAATAATCAGGTTATAAAAATTTACAAGAAACCATGAATTTTTTAGTCTGATCTTTCCATTAGGAGTAATTGTAAGCAATGTAACAGTCATAAAGCAGCCCCAGAGAGAAAAATCTTCTCTATAATTAATTGTGCTATTTGACTAATAAAATAATATATATTTCCATTAACAAAGATGAACACAAACAAAATTGATTTTTGGCTTTATTTGATGTAAGCACAGCTTATTAACTTAATTAATCCTTCTTCAGGCTTTGTTTTCTGGAATACATTTCTCTCAACACAAGACATAAGCTGTATTTTTATCTTTATAGCCAGAGATGTGATGGAGGAGCTAAGTAAGACCTGATCCAAGAACGTATTCAAGTTATTAACGTTAAAATCACCTTTTAAGTAGATCCCTGATAGTTGAAGTAGCTGTATCGGCCCTGGGGCTTCCTACCAAACAGCATCAATTTGTGGCGAAAGGTCTTAATGCTCTGATCCAAAACTACCACAGGTAAGTGCTTCCGACCAGCAGGACAGCCCCAGGCAAGCTGCACCTCGGCTGCAGGTGAGTTTAACGTTCTTCTCTTATCTCGAAGACGACCCGCACAAATATTTGCAACATTCTTTGCAGAATTTGCTGCAGTACCTGCTACAAAAAGGCTTCTAAAGTGACATCTTGCTCCTTCGCCTTTATATTTGATGCACGAGCCCAGGGACTGCAGAGCAGAGGGGCTGCAGAACTGAGCTGAAGGGAGCTGAGGGGCTGCAGAACTGAGCTGAGGGGAGCTGTGGGGCTGCAGAACTGAGCTGAGGGGAGCTGTGGGGCTGCAGAACTG